>JAJLRJ010000002.1:18078193-18300693 GCA_024195265.1 Dendrophyllia cribrosa | reverse complement strand
TGCCGAATCTAATGCAAACAAGACGCTGTGGGAGCGTATACTTGGGCGTCGTTGTATTAGGCATATTGGAGAATAATTGTCTTGGGAATCTGCATGCACGTTATTTCACGGTTTGATGATTGGGAGTATTCGGATAGTATGAGTAGTCTAACAAAGAAGCGCGTTAACCGTCTAAAACAAGAAGACACAGTACACTTAGCGTGTGAGATCGCACGCAAATTATTAAAGTAGCGTGTTCACTGTGTCAAAAGACGAGTACATACTGAAAAATACAAATCGATGCCTACTTTGTACTTACCGTTGAAAAAAAGGCCGTATGTCAGAGTTTCCCGATGGTTGTTATTGGTTTTAGCTAAATCTTGTAACTAGCTGTCTGTGTTTCCGACACTTTTGAAGTGAATGCAAATGTAGCCGCAAAGTGGTCTTTCGAAGCCATGATGTAATTGCCTGGTCCGGACCCGAGGTCAAAACAACTTTTCCAATTGAAAGTTTTGCTGGAAGTATTCCCGCCGTTATTATAATAAAGTTTGAATGAAACTTATAAATTTAATCAAAGTTAACGACAGAAGTGATAATTTAGGAGGAGAGAAACAAATTTAGCCCTTTGAAATATATTTTTTTCAGTTGAGGTAAAAATGTTGCGGCTAGATTTCAGAATACCCCGCCACTTATTTGCATCTCGTTGAATAAGAATGGTTCCTTTTGTTTTCATATACCTCGTTCTATAAAACGTTCTGGGATATGTAAATAAGTGGCGGGGTATTCTGAAATTGCTCCGCGGAAGCAAAACTCGCAAGAAACGTCTCGCAAGACACCGCGTGCATTGTTTACATCTTCTCTCGGCGGTGAATTTTTGCACCCAAAGTTTCAGTTGTCTGTTTTGTTCTTTCAACTTCACGAAATAAAAATTAATGAAAGGCAAACAACCGAAAGAAGTGAAATTAATTGGGATTCCTACCACGCTTATATTTCTTCCTTCGCTGTCCACTGTTCACTTCTTATTAAATAAGCGCTATGTTTGTATTCGTCTAAATTATCTTCTTCATGTTCGTTTTAGCATGTTTTAGCAGGTTTCCGTCATGAAGGTATCGTAGAATTAATCGCGAGTGTCAAATACTTTCGCAGTGTCTTCTTGAGTAATTTCCTTACGCATATTGAATATGAAACTGTTAGATGCAACAGAGAAAACACAACTCGCACTTTGTGACGTTCGCCTCGCATCAACAAACAACAGGTGTACTCCACCGCGGTCAAACGAGAGAAATTTGCAAAAGTTAACCAAAGTACTTCAAAGTTAAGGTTGTCATTTTCACTGTTTATTAAAAGTTTCATATATTGACAATACACTGTCAACTCACTAAACGCTTTGAAAGTTTACTAAAAAAAGTTCTAAGCGTTTGAAAACTACGAACCGCAGAACTGTCGGCGTCATTTGCCAACACAATTTTGCTCAGGCACGAATCGTTTTGATCAGTTTTCAACGATCGAAAAGAAGTTCGTTATTTTGAGCCGGAAAGATGAAAAGATAGTTACATAAACTAATTATTTTATACATCCTTGCCCACGTTTCCACTTAATTCTAAATGAATCCCACCAAATAAAACGAAAAACGCCTCGGACGTGTGACCGCGGTGAAGGTTTGAATAATCCCGCCGTCCCCAGAGTTGCGCAATACTGCACATTTGTGGACGACCAAACTGCATTTTAATACTTGGTCGCTACGCCCAAGTAATAAGCAAAATCTATTGTTCTTGTTCATTTGCATTAGATTCGGCACATGTGAAGTTCGACGTTTGAACCGGGCCTACTTAGATTCAATAGGTCAAAGCAAGCAAATACGGATATTTCTTCTAATTTAAGCCGGCATTGTTTTCGAATGGCGAAAAGGTTTATTGATTCTACGAATGTATGAAGAGCCGTGATGAGTCTACCACGCGATGCCAATGGAAAATGCGAGGGTTTCGGCCCGTCTGAGAAGCTAAGCGGCCTTGAGAAGAAACTGTAGAATATATAACCTGAAATGAAAGATATCCTGTAAAAGCGAATATCAAACGGCGGCGACCCGCAAGCAGCTCATTTTACACAGACGCCGTTGAGGTTGGAAGTCAGTTGGTCGTTAAGCGGAAACCTTTCAAAAGAAATCTACTATGACCTATTTAGTATTATATTCGCTTTTACAGGATATCTTTCATTTCAGGTTATATATTCTACAGTTTCTTCTCAAGGCCGCTTAGCTTCTCAGACGGGCCGAAACCCTCGCATTTTCCATTGGCATCGCGTGGTAGACTCATCACGGCTCTTCATACATTCGTAGAATCAATAAACCTTTTCGCCATTCGAAAACAATGCCGGCTTAAATTAGAAGAAATATCCGTATTTGCTTGCTTTGACCTATTGAATCTAAGTAGGCCCGGTTCAAACGTCGAACTTCACATGTGCCGAATCTAATGCAAATGAACAAGAACAATAGATTTTGCTTATTACTTGGGCGTAGCGACCAAGTATTAAAATGCAGTTTGGTCGTCCACAAATGTGCAGTATTGCGCAACTCTGGGGACGGCGGGATTATTCAAACCTTCACCGCGGTCACACGTCCGAGGCGTTTTTCGTTTTATTTGGTGGGATTCATTTAGAATTAAGTGGAAACGTGGGCAAGGATGTATAAAATAATTAGTTTATGTAACTATCTTTTCATCTTTCCGGCTCAAAATAACGAACTTCTTTTCGATCGTTGAAAACTGATCAAAACGATTCGTGCCTGAGCAAAATTGTGTTGGCAAATGACGCCGACAGTTCTGCGGTTCGTAGTTTTCAAACGCTTAGAACTTTTTTTAGTAAACTTTCAAAGCGTTTAGTGAGTTGACAGTGTATTGTCAATATATGAAACTTTTAATAAACAGTGAAAAAAACAGTGAAAACAGAATACCCCGCCACTTATTTACATATCCCAGAACGTTTTATAGAACGAGGTATATGAAAACAAAAGGAACCATTCTTATTCAACGAGATGCAAATAAGTGGCGGGGTATTCTGAAATCTAGCCGCAACATTTTTACCTCAACTGAAAAAAAATATATTTCAAAGGGCTAAATTTGTTTCTCTCCTCCTAAATTATCACTTCTGTCGTTAACTTTGATTAAATTTATAAGTTTCATTCAAACTTTATTATAATAACGGCGGGAATACTTCCAGCAAAACTTTCAATTGGAAAAGTTGTTTTGACCTCGGGTCCGGACCAGGCAATTACATCATGGCTTCGAAAGACCACTTTGCGGCTACATTTGCATTCACTTCAAAAGTGTCGGAAACACAGACCAGCTAGTTACAAGATTTAGCTAAAACCAATAACAACCATCGGGAAACTCTGACATACGGCCTTTTTTTCAACGGTAAGTACAAAGTAGGCATCGATTTGTATTTTTCAGTATGTACTCGTCTTTTGACACAGTGAACACGCTACTTTAATAATTTGCGTGCGATCTCACACGCTAAGTGTTCTGTGTCTTCTTGTTTTAGACGGTTAACGCGCTTCTTTGTTAGACTACTCACACTATCCGAATACTCCCAATCATCAAACCGTGAAATAACGTGCATGCAGATTCCCAAGACAATTATTCTCCAATATGCCTAATACAACGACGCCCAAGTATACGCTCCCACAGCGTCTTGTTTGCATTAGATTCGGCACATGTGAAGTTCGACGTTTGAATCGGGCCTAACACGCGCGAACAGAGCCTGTGAAATATTCTTCGCTCACAAAAACAAAACCGCAGATACTCAATTTCAACTCAACTAGGACTACTCAGCACGCGACTGTCCTGCTGTGTCTGTTTACGGCTTTGTTTATATTTTTAGTTCTAAATCAACTGTGAGTCGCTTTTCTCGCTATTTTCTGACCTTTTTAGGTACGAGTACTAAACATTCAGCTTTGTTTGATTTTCACCTTATTTTATTTACTGTGATCGATCAAATCGGTCCGCAAATGCAAATAAATCTTCTCACAAACGACACGCCGCTTGGAGTTTACCTTCAAAGCCAATAAAAACAGACAGCCACCGAAATAGATCATATTCACCATCAAAATTTGAGATGCAATCGTGGTCAATTGGAGTCAATTAGGTTTTCAATAAAGTTTAAGCCTTGAATGACTGGATTTGGTTATTATTTGGCTATTGATTCCATTTCTTTGTATCGATCCAACCAATTTAAAATACGCCTCAGCGAAGACTGCACACAGACATGGACGACAACAGTCAAACAATGACATTTTATGCAAATGAGCTGGCTCAGAGGGCCCGACGAAAGCAGCGGATTCGACTAAAATGGCGGATTTGGCGAAAATGGAAAAACTGACGAATTTTCGCCAAGGTTTTTGATGAAATTGAAAGATTTTATGCAAATGAGCTGGCTCAGAGGGCTCGACGAAAGCGACGGATTTGACGAAAACGACGAATTTGGCAAAAATGACGAAACTGACGAAATTTCGCCAACATTTTTGACGAACTTGGAAGATTTTATGCGAATGAGCTGGCTCAGAGGGCCCGACGAAAGCGACGGATTTGACGAAAACGACGAAACTGACGAAATTTCGCCACGGTTTTTGACGAACTTGGAAGATTTTATGCAAATGAGCTGGCTCAGAGGGCCCGACTAAAGCAGCGGTTTCGACTAAAATGGCGGATTTGGCGAAAATGGAAAAACTGACGAATTTTCGCCAAGGTTTTTGATGAAATTGAAAGATTTTATGCAAATGAGCTGGCTCAGAGTGCCCGACGAAAGCGGCAGATTCGACGAAAACTTTCGGCTCGAGTAAAATTCATCGCAAGCATTATTCCGGTGGAAGCGTGAATAATTTGCACGCGGCTGATACAAAACACACCGTGTTACTGATAATTAACAAGCCAAACAATGTCGGCCTAGCAGTAAAAAAGCTATGCAAAAGAACTTCGCAAGATAGTGAAAACCTTTCCAGTTTCAGTGTGTATCAGTATAGGTAGCGTGGTTGTGACCGCTGTAAAATGTGACGTCTGCTTTGTATCAGCCAATTTTTACGGCTGTTTTGTACCGAAATTGTGTATATTTGTTAACATTTCAAGAATGTTATTAGAAATATGCGGAATAACTTAATGTTACGATGTAAATCCTCAATCAAACAATTGCAGGAAGAGTAAAATTACCGTTTGAAAATCGAGCATACAAACGCCAAAAATCGCCAAATCCGCCAGCATAATTTTGGCTGATTTGACGAAATTTCGCCAAAATCGCCAAATCCGCCATCATAGCAGGGTGACAGCTATTAAAATCATTTGCATAATTTTGGTTGATTTGACGAATTTGACAAAATTTCGCCAAATCCGCCAAATCATTTGCATAATTTTGGCTGTTTTTACGGTTTGACGAATTTGACGAAATTTCGCCAAAATCGCCATTTTCGTAGTTGCCTGCATTTCTGGACATAAGTGTTTCATCTTGGACGAAAGTCCGAAGAACTGACCTTTCATTCACTGCGTGTCAAAGTAAATATAAAATTAGGCTAATGATCCAATGTACTAACCAGTAAGTCCACTCCAGGAAACACTTTACCACAAGAACCGATATGTTTATCTCCTGGTTCTGGTGGCAAAGTTAAAGCAATCTGAAAAAAAAAGCATATGGCAACATTAACTTGTTTGGTAAAGGCCTTTTATCCCTTTTTGCGATAGCTAATCCGTTATAAAAAAAAAACATGAAATCTAAGACGGTGGAATCAAGATAAAGGATATTATAAAGTTAAATCAATATTTTTAAAAAAAGTGTTTCTATCCAAACATCGACACAAGTCACCTTTGCCACAAGTGACCAAGACACACATGCACATAACCACCAAGAAACACACATTCAGTACCACAAGTAAACAAGAAATGGGATTTAAGAGCAGAACCGTGCAAGAATCAAACAAAATCGCAAATCTTCGGCAAAGCTGAAAAAATCAAAATCGCTCCTCTTCTGCATATAGATAGCCTATAGTAAGTATATGAATGCCAGTAGTTTTTTCCTTGAAATATCTATTCATTTCCGAGAAAAACGACGAAAGTCGTTATCAACTCAGGGCACAATTTGGCGATCCCAAACACATGCAAACAGGGTTGAAATAAGTCATGATTCACTCGACTAGCGTATCAAAACTACTGCGCTAGAAAAAGCTGTCGTGGTTCCTATTTGTTGTATAACTTATCTTAGTCTAAATAGCATGATTTCATAAAAATTACCTTAATCTAAGTATTCAAAGGAAGTCAAAAGCTTATGGCTCTCCCGTGCTTCGTAAAACGGTAGGCGAAAAACAACGATGATTTTGAATTTCGTAATATTACGAATCACAATACTAGAGTTCACGATCTTTCAAAATATGTAAAGTTTAGTTTGGGGAAATGAATTTGGGATTTTTAAGAATTTGTTGAAAATAGCGAACGAAAGACATAAAATCACGCCATCTTGTGTATGCGTGACCAACAACAAAAACAAAAGCGTTTTTCCTTGAGAAATCTTGGCAACTCTGGCGCCAAAAAGCAATGGAAATATACAAACCTTAACATGGATATGAAATTCTTGAATGTCCAAAGTGTTTCATTTTGCCGTCTGTTCAATTTCATTTGTGAAGTTTATCATGAACAGTGAAGCCCGTATAGCCACGATCAAAAACGCTTTACTCTTCGCTCATGGAATTCTTCGTAGCTCACTTTGCACTTTCGTACTCTTTATACTGTTGATACTATTTTTCCCAGATTTCTGGTGGAAACTGTAAAAGGGCTGACAATAAAAGGAATTTGTTAAAGCATATGTTCCCAGTTTTCCATCCTTGAATATATCGTGAACCGTTTTGAGACTATATGCAAATTACGTCGACAAATTTGCATATCAGGCTGAGCAAGCGTTCGTGACAGTCACGGTTGGTACACAGAGTGGATGAGGTATTCTCAGTGGCCAAAATTAGGTCTTTTAATGTTTCAAGTCCTTTTTTAGAAACGCTTAATGCTCGCGCTATGTACAGTGGAGTATGCTTCAAGGCTAAAACACGGTGCGACTGCAGTACCTGAACTAGAGAAAGCAGAACGTTCCCTAACGTTTTCTACCTCATCTCTCCCAATGGGATGGGCCCTAAAATGTTATCGTATCCGAAGTACTCGGTTTTCTGCGAAACGGAGGGAGTACTTGAACGCCAAATTCCAGATCGGAGAGTGGTACGGTCAAAAAGCAGATCCCGCAGGTGTTCCCAAAGCTATGCGCACAGCCAAGGATGCTAGTGGTGCGCGGCGATATGAAAGCGTCGAATTTCTAACTCCGCAACAGATTGCCGACTATTTCTCCGCATAGCCGCAAAGAGAAAAACTGAATAAAATACTCGGGTAGATGAAAACGAAGAATAAATCGCCAGTTTGGAAAATGAAACCCACCTCAATAGATGATCTGAGACAGAAAGTTGTGACCAACGTTTTAATTCAGAACGACGATCCAATCGTGTACGACGCATATAACATCTGCGAACTTGTGGAAAAGTCCAAACTTTCATCATTTTCTATCACAATGCTCCAGGAAATTTGTTTCTCATTCTCATATCATAAATTACATTAAAGCGAAGGAAGCAGCCCCATATTGACATTCTAACAGACTTTGTAAAAGGTTGCAAATGGCACAACGACAACAACAATGGTCAACAATTGTCATCAATAGACCAATTCCGATATATTAAAATTCATACTTGGCTCCGAGGCTTAGGGGAATAAAACAAAAGAAATAAATTATTCATACCTGAACCTCGATGTGATTTCTTTTGTTTTATTCCCCTAAGCCTCGGAGCCAAGTATGAATTTTAATATATCGGAATTGGTCTATTGTCATCTCCTCAGATAGTGCACAAATGACACTGTTCATCTGAAACATACGACACCAGAGGGTGTATTGGATTATCATATCTTGTACAAGCACGTAGCACTCGCTTAAAGTGGAACGAAATTATGTATGTATGATAGATGGGAGCCGGGATGGGAGGTACTGTTGTAATTGGAAGGTTTGAAATAAAAATGTTGTTTTTCGTTGTTGTTGTAAAAACCCCTTTCTTTCTAGGACCAGGAGTTCACAAGAGTGTTTTAGGGTTAAATGCCTTATAGCACTCCTACATCCACTAAAAAAATATCACATCAGTTTCTTTTCTTTTCATTATATTAGCATTAATTAATTAATTATTTAATTATGTTTCTTAATGCTGTGCATGAAACGTGCTGTGCATTGATTCTTTTCCACTAGTTTTCAATGTGTTTTTAACTTCATTTGATTATGTTTATCTTTTTTTCGTCTGCAAATTTTCGCAGGAATTGATTTCTTATTGGCCCGACCTTCCCCTTAAAAAACAGAAAAAGGTAAAACCAGAGCAAGGAATGAGCGGAAAGCGCGAGTCGTGCATCTATCGACTAAAGAGAAGATTAACCGAAATATTTGTTGTTAAAAGCGGGACAATGAAGGAGGAATGTTCCTTTCACAACTGGACCATTGTTTATTGTCGCACTGTAGAAATGAAACTAGGGCTGGCCTGTCTTTGTTGTTGTTTTACTATAGCAGTCCAATCAGATACCAGAAGCTGCAAGCACAAGCACAAGTATTAGCGGACTTTATAAAACTCTAAAAATAAAAACAATGGCAAGTATTTTCTTGATCTTCGTACCTGCGTTTTCGTTTGAAAGAGTTTTTGTGTAGCGTGAAATCCTGGCCGACAAGATCTACCCCAACCCAATCCCAGCGATGTAAAAAATGTTGATTTTCTGTCAATACTGTATTTTAAAACCAACGAGATCCCTTTCTGCTTTGAACTGTATTAATTGAAGACTTCCGAACAACAATAGTCAAACTTCAAGAATAAAATGTGGAATTTTGGCCACTAAGAATACCTCATCCACTCTGTGTACCAACCGTGACTGTCACGAACGCTTGCTCAGCCTGATATGCAAATTTTTCGACGTAATTTGCATATAGTCTCGCTCAAAACGGTTCACGATATAGGTGGTTTGCAATCAATCTCTAGAGACATATACCCCATTCACACCAACGCTTAAACATGTTTAAATGTTGTTTAGTTTAAAACAGGTTTAGAAAAATAGCTCCTAACCTCCCGTAATATTTGGAGTGAAATCTTTACTAAAAGAAACTTTATTGACTTTATTACCATTCCAGGTAGTTTGAGTCAAATACATTTCAAAACGTTCAAGATAGAGGCTAAAACGTAGTTAAACTAAACAACATTTAAACATGTTTAACCGTTGGTGTGAATGGGGCATTAGATAACAATAGTGAAACGAACAAATGCTGGTGGACGAACAAAAGGAGCTAATGAGAGAACTATTGTTTATGTCCACCAGCATGGCGGCGATGACGTAACATGAAAACCACCTATACTTGTATGCAAGGATGGAAAACTGGGAACATATGCTTGAACTAATTCCCTTTATTGTCAGCCCTTTTACAGTTTCCGCCAGAAATCTGGAGAAAAAAATTGTATCAACAGTATAAAGAGCACGAAAGTGCAAAGTGAGCTACGAAGAATTCCATGAGCGAAGAGTAAAGCGTTTTTGATCGTGGCTATACGGGCTTCACTGTTCATGATAAACTTCACAAATGAAATTGAACAGACGGCAAAATGAAACTCTTTGGACATTCAAAAATGTTATATCCATGTTAAGGTTTATATATTTTCATTGTTTTTTGGCGTCAGAGTTGCCAAGATTTCTCAAGGAAAAACGTTTTTGTTTTTGTCGTTGGTCACGCATACACAAGATGGCGTGATTTTATGTCTTTCGTTCGCTATTTTCAACAAATTCTTAAAAATCGTTTCCCCAAACTAAACTTTACATATTTTGAAAGATCGTTGACTCTAGTATTGTCATTCGTAATATTACGAAATTCTGAACAAAGGCACATACTCAAATCATCATTGTTTTTCGCCTACCGTTTTACGAAGCAGGGTGAGGCATACGCTTTTGACTTCCCTTGAATACTTAGATTAATCTAATTTTTATGAAATCATGGTTTTTAGACTATGACAAGTTATACAACAAATTGGAACTACAACAGCTCTTTCTAGCGCAGTAGTTTTGAAACGCGAGTGAGTGAATCATGACTTATTTTGAACCTGTTTGGTGTCGCCAAATCGAACCCGGGGCTGAAAACAAAATGTTTTCGTTTTTCCAGAAACAAATAAAATTTTCAAGAAAAAAACTACACAGCAATTGTATACTTACTAAAGGCTACCTGTATGCAAAAGAAGAGCGAATTTTAGTTTTTTAACTTTGCCGTGTAATGTTTGATTTTTGCACGGATTTGCTCTTAAGCCTCAATTATACCTTAAGGTACAGCTCTCTGTAATGTATGGTGGTAAAATATATTGGGCACTGGAGAAACTTGGAGTGATCAATCAAACCGCATATTCAGAGTGAGGTACAAGTTTTCAATGAACATATCTTTCCTACATTGTAGACCAATATGGTGCCAAACATTTCAATATAACAGGACTATTTAAAGGTATTTATCAGTATCAACCTACTGTCTCTGTTTGACCATACGTGTCCCAAAGGTCAATTCCTGTTTTTTCTTTCCATTTCTTTATCATCTGCTTGTTCACGAGTTGTCCCCCGCAAACACAACGATTTAATTTGAGGAATCTGACACTTTCCAAGTCCTCTTCTTCTAATGCTTTCATGTAAACTGAATTACTAAATGTTGTGTCAGTTATGGGGTATCGCTGAAGGATATCAAGTGCTTCTCTGGCGGTAACAACATTCTTGTAATGAGCAAAAGATCCTGATCCAACAGACCAGGCAGCGAAGAGACCGTCGCTAAGTAGCCACTCCCAGCCAGTCGTGATAGCAGTCCAATTTAAGTCTGTTTCTTCAAACAGGGGGCTGAAAGAAATTTGTTTTTAATTAGATCACGTAGGGTCTTTGGGGTTACAAGACTAGAGAAAGTTTTATGTAACTTGCTTTAGTATTTGTTCTACTGAAGTTCTATAGACTAACAGTTTTTTTCACTTGAATTTTACCGATATTTCATCAAGTTTAAAACAAGATAATACTGAAAGACAAAAATGACATTAACCGTCAATGCTAAACGTACATTCGTATACTTGCTCCTCTTAATCCACAGCTAGCTTGAGAATGTTCAACCATCTTCGAATTTCCTGTTGTACCGCTTGTAAATGCAATCAAGCAAGGTGCGATGCTTAATGACTTCACCGACTTGCAAAGAAAAATATAGAATTTGCAACATTAATTATATCTTAACCCCCAAGTCTCATGCGTGCACAGGATTATCTGGTAAATTTTCCTGCACAATGGAATCCCGCTAATACGACTATAGAAATTAGGTCGTAAAAACTGGGTGGGGACAGATTAGTAAACGGAGTACAATTCAGGGAGTAGTCTGCGTGCAGACGTATCCGATTTCCTTGCTCCCCGCGGAAAACCGGAAAACGGAAGCAAGGAAATCGGATACGTCTGCGCGCAGGCTTTTCAGGGAGTAATCGGGCGAGTACGTGCTCAGTCTATTTCAAATTATGAGCAATATTATCCCTGAATTGTATGACACGAAGTCCAATTGGAGCAAAAAAATTCGCTGCTAAGCTAGGACTAGGACTCTATTTTGCTGTGAATGTTGCCTTTGGGTTTGCCACGATTATTTGAATAAAAAAAACTAAAGGCAAAAACGTGATTTTTGTTGTTTTTCTATGACGTTAAAAACGGTAATTTTTGTTATTGTCCAAATTCAAACGCTCATATTCTGCAAAAATCGCTGACTTTTTTGTGTTTATTGGGTATCTCAATTTGAGGGACTTTCTAGTCAATGCTCACAACTGCTAGTTAGGGCAATGTTCGCGCGATTGAGAAAGTTGCAATTTTTTAAAGCAGTGGAGTCTTGTACGGCCGGTTTTGGCCCGTGTAAGAGCGAATGGGTTAAAGAAGTTTATCCGACCTTTCCCGCGTTATGGGCTATACAGTGAAAATAGTTAGTTATTCGTTGCTCGGGCCGAGCTACAGCCTCTCGTTCTAGTGGATACTGACCTTGCCTCGATTTTCAACATCACCACCGCACTGCATGCTGGGAAATGGCCACATTTTTTTTTTTTTTTTTTGGTTAATTCCGTCCTCCACACATTCCATATTTATACTAAGTCCATAGCTACTTCGGCCCACCGCCGAAATTTCGCGCTTGTTGTGTTCTCCTGTGGTCGCAACTTCCAAAATATGCCGCGGTAGGTCGAGAAATTCAACCAGAGTCGAGTCCCAAAGCTACTTCGTTTCCTGGCGGCCATTTTTCCAGTTCAACGAGCAACGAGCCAAATTCGTAAACGAAGTACAACAACTAACTCGCTTCATTGAGAAAGTGGACTCTGAACTACCTTAAAGCTTAATGATGCTCATCAGGCAGCTACTAAAGATGAAAAATGGCTGTGGACTTACCGAAAATCGCAGAAACACCATGAAGACTTTATTGCAATTCAACAAAGCAAAATCACAATGTCAGAATGACGTTTCCAGTAAATTCGAGCCTTCAGTGTTTTAGAACAGCAGCACTTTCAATGGTAACTTCAAATATGAAGTCACGAAAGTCTATGGGGCGTGTGTATGCAGGAAATCGCTCAAAAACGTAAAAATTCTCAGGAGTGAATGGGTTAAATTCCGTCGTGTCGAGCCTGCGCACTGGTAGTATGATGCATCACGGCCCTTGCTTCAAATAGGTATATGCTACAGCACAATATGTGAAAACGGGCATTGTGACCCTCTCTTTTTATTATGTTTTTTATGTACGTACTAGATATGACAAATAACTGTGCAAAGTTTTAGAAAAAGTCCATTATAACGTCTTTTTCGATCGAATCACTTTATAAATGCTCTCGAAGTTAGGTTCTCTATGTTTCTCAAAATTTACACTTTTTTACCCTTTAATGAAAAAAACGTGGGTTTGTCGTCATAGGTTTTTCATTTTTATGCCATTTTAGCACTTTTTTTATTGGTTTCGATTACCTTTGTGGACTGTTTTATGAGGCTTTGGAAAAACCCAGAAATCCAAGATGGCGGATCCAAAATGGCTGCTGGGCAGAACTCACTAAGCAATTCCCACGTCATATGACATCATCGCTCCATTTTGGGGACCGCACAGGAAACATTTTTGGACGTACCATAGACCCTCTTGGTTTAAGTGTCATTTTTTAAATGTTCTTGAAGTTACGAAGCCCCCCCCCCCCCCCCCAGGCCCAAGAACACCTTGAAATCAAGGTTTGGATTTTATCTCGCTCCCAATCAAAAACAAAGGTTTTGGCATCCGCCAGTCCACCTCTACTAACGGCCAGTAGTTGTATTGGTAAAACGCAGACCAGTTCAGGGTGAGAAAGACCAGTTTTTAACTCGTGAATACGCGCGAAGCAAACGTTATTAAGAAGTCATTCAGCAATAATAAACACTAAATGACTGGTCCCGAGGGTAACAGTGAATTTTATTTCCCGAGAATCTCAGGGATCAGTCATTAAGTGATTTGTTATATAGCTTTCTTTGTCGTGGAAAAAACATAGTTTGAAAAACGCGCCGAGTACTCGAGGTAAACATCAATCGCATCATAATCATGCCACCTTTTGTCACGGTCTGATCACGTGCGCTAGCGGGCAACAGTGCAATGTTACACTCTGACGTCATAATTGTTTCCCGCTAAGGAAAATTGGCGGGAAACAGTTCGTTTGTTGGATGACATGTGACCATGAATCAACCAATCAACGCGCGCGTTGTATTGAGAAAAACTCCAGCTATATAACAAGGCATCTTAACGTTGCACTGGAGCTGAACTTGGGGGATTCCCTCTAATTATTGACTATATCTATCTATCTTCCTAACAAAGACATGAGTGATATCGTTAAACCATGATTTTAATGTTTATAGCCTGAGACCTCAGACTCTATTACAATGGTACATTCTTATTTAATGAAAATATCCCAGTACAGTTTCACTGATTTTGATCCTCGACAAAATGTTACGTGCGAACGCAGCCCCCAAGTGTGGGCTAGGCGTCGGGCTAATCTCTCTTAGAAAAACAAAAATGTAAATAACCTAGCAAATAACAGTGGCAAATAAGCCTACCCCGCGGGCAACTGTGACTAAGACTGGCATCTGAGAATGTGCTTCCGAAGGAGACTCGGAAATTGGAAGGGGCCTCCACCGCGGTCAAACGTCCGAGGCGTTTTTCGTTTTATTCAGTGGGATTTTATATAATATTAATTGGAAATATGGGCAAGGATGTATACAAAAATTAATTGACGTTACTATCTTTTAATTTTTCTCAAAATGATGAGCTTTTTTTCGTTGAAAACTGACAAAAACTCTTTGCGCCTGATCAAAATTATGTTGGCAAATGGCGCCGACAATTCTGTAGTTCATAGTTTTTAAACGCTTAGAACTTTTTTGGTAAACTTTCAAAACGTTTGGTAAATTGACAGTGTATTGGTAATATATTATACTATAAACAGTGAAAATGACAACCTTAACTTTTAAGTACTTTGCTTAACTTTTGCAAATTTCTCTCGTTTGACCGCGGTTGAGAAGGGGCCTAGGGAAAGTATCTCATTCCCAGTGTTCCTCTTCTTCCTTACTCTCTACCCGGTCCCCCAAGACGCAAGCTCAGAGTGACTGGGGAGGAGGCAAGTGGCAAATGACAGTGTTGGTGTATTAAATCCATCATACCTGATAATCAGCACTTGCCCTTTGAAAAAGATCTTCAAATGACAGCCAACTTTCCCTACAAAGACAAATAACACGTATCAACGGGGTTCCAGTATATTGTAGTAAACAGAAAAACTCAGTTGAGCGTTTAGGTTTGCTCGTTACCTTTGTTCCCCTTTGATTCTGTTGACCAAAATTCTAATTTTGACACTGCCAGAGCTAACAACCTTAAACAAGAACAGATCTCAAGAGTTGTGTATCACTGCTACTAAACAAAAATACTGTTTAAATTAAAACTAAATGTAATAACTGACTGGCAACCAGGGCTCAAAATAGCGGCCGGTCAACGGACAATGTCCAGTCAGAATGGCGACTTGACCGGACAAAACTTTCCATTGCCAGCATAGTTAGTAGAGGGGACTACTAACTATTGTTGCCAGTCATGTTGACCAGTCACGTACATTCTTATACCGTCTTGAACAAACAGTCAAATCATCAACTGAATATCTCAGTCATGTTCCAAAAGAATAAGAATTTTGTCACCTTTCAATAAGACATTCACAAATAGAAAATTATGCAAGTAGTTTGCGGCCACAGTTTACTAGAATGCAGTCTTTGCTATCGCGATTGCGATTTTTCTTTCCATACATTCTTTGTTAAACATCCGGGAGACCCAGATTGAGAGGCCCGGCTACTAAGCTTTGCAGTCCAAGAATGAAAAAAACAACATCGGGGTTAGGCGTAATTTTACTACGAACTCAGTTACCTCGAAATGGGATATCACATAATGATACAACGACAAAGAGATCCAGAACTTTGCATGGACAATCACATAATCGTTCGACATAAAGCAGTTAAGTGCTTCCTTTTTTTCCTAAAATTATGCCAAGCTGAAGCACAGGCAAAGTTTCCTCACTTGCAGCCCCGTAACTATTTGGTACAAGCTTCTAGTAGTATACGTGATATAGAAAGACTGTCAGTTTGAGCATTGCCATAAGTTTTCTTACATTACATCCTAATTTTAAATCTCAACACAAAAAATAATTAAACTGTTAGCAAATTATGGTCGGATTTTACGAGCAATTACTAATTACTGTAGCGAGTTTCGATTGTTGTTCTAAAAAGCTGCCTGCCCCGCATTTTGAGTTTGATGTCAAAATGGAGATCAAAAGCTATATTGAAATTGTTACAAAGTTTCGGCCATAAAAAAACCCACTTTTTTAACTGTCTTCGACTTGAGGAGTCTTTAGCAATGATTGTACATGATATAAGAAACTATATAGAAACTTTCTTTGCAATATTTTGACCGGTCAGAAACGAGGCATGACCGAGCTAAAATTTCTTTGGCCGTCCGGAAATTATTTCGAGCCCTGGGCAACAGTAACAGGTAACCCAAACTCACAGGGAAATCCCGTTGATAATTATCATAATTATAAGGATTTGAAGAACCAGAAACAAAACATTTATCGAAATAAAATGCTCTTATACTTTGTGTCTATACTTGTCATTTATTGTTGTTTTCAGCAGGTATAGGTGTCTTGACACTCAGGAAACTGTCTCTTGGTTCAACATGTACATGTAAGGCCCGGTTCAAACGTCGAACTTCACATGTGTCGAATCTAATGCAAATGAGCAAGAACAATAGATTTTGTTCATTTGCATTAGATTCGGCACATGTGAAGTTCGACGTTTGAACCGGGCCTAAGTGTTCAGGTCTGCAATGTTTGAAAAAATTCTATGGGCGCATTTTCGAAAAAATCGGATTGGATTGCATTCTTGAAGACCTAGTAGGTCGTAAGTCTAAATGTCGCGAACACAAGTAAATATGTGAAGCCCTTGACGTCATCATTTCGTTGTTATGGTAACACCGATGTCAACCAAGTCTACTTCTTTGGTAAGTGGGTGGAAGTAGTTATCTCGACCGAACTGTAACGGTGAAGTATCAACTGATCAAAGTTGGGATAGTGTGCCTCTGATAGTGTAACAGCTTCCGGAAAGCTGTGAATCGTTTTCTGTACCTTTTTTGATTGACGTTGTCATAATGATAGTACATTAAGTAGACACGCGCAGACCGCATTTTTAGTTCGTAGCGAAGACCCCTTTGAGACGCTAGAGTAAGATTTTCGGCTTTATTAATCAAGACCCGCGAACGTTGGTAAGAGATGATTTACCTTTTCCTTTAGTTGTAATGTTATTGTTTTAGTTTGTTACCTTTGTGATTGTACAATCGGATATGTTGTACTAGATTTTACTGCTCTTAAAGTGTCGCGTGCGTGTTACACACTCTTAGTTTATATCTGTTAGTCATAAATACAAATTCTTATAAGTTTCATTTATATAATGATTTCAGTTGACCGCATTGATAAAGTATACGACATCCCAAAGCTGATCAAGAATAAATTCAAGTAATTACATTGGTTTTGGTGACATTCAATGATATCGTGCGCGTACTTCGACCCGGCCTTCACGAACCGGAAATTTTCCCTCTAGAGCTTAAAAAGAAACCTTTACAGATAGTAAGACACCCTAATTGCTATTGTCCATTTTCTTAGACGCATATATATTACCACAATCTGATACAAATGAAACTAAAAATCAACGGGTTTGATATTTTTTTTTTAACCGAAGAAAACGTTAAACCGCAACATATACACCTGCTCAGTGGAGAGAGGCAATGTAGAGCAAAGCCCTTGTCTTATTTGTCTGACTTGATAAAACACGACACAAAACAGGATTCTTTTTCAGACACGAACCTGATCGACAACATCCAGCAATTCACTGTTGACCTCCTTGCAAGCAGCAGCCACTACACAAACTGGTTTTGCCAGTAAAATTCTCCGGTGAAGTTCTTTAGGTCCAAGACTTGTACTTGTTATAACGTACACACCACCTGTGGAAAGACTATGTGTCGGTTAAGCTCCCCGGGTTGGGAGGGGGGATAATCAATAAAATTTAACACGGGGAGGCTATGCACGAAGGTACAACTCTCTACTCTTTCACAAAGTACTGAATCATGATACCCCTTTTCACATACATGGCAAAAAACTTATACCCTTTTCTTGTTCCTCAATCCCATGCGGGGTCACATAAACACCAATGCTGGAAATAATTTTTCTTGCTTAGAAGGACATGTGTCCTTTCTGAAAACCTCCCTTTTGATCAGACATTTTACAAAATTGGTCGGACATCCGCCATTTTGGATTTTTCCTGAGACACGAGCATACACGACGTGTGACACTGCCTTTTCTGAATTTTCTCGAATCAAGAGAGCCGTTTACAGCAAAATAAATCGTACAAACAGCGTAAATTTTTATTGTAATATTCTTGGAATCAAATGCGATGAGTTAACAAGACTTTTAAGGCCAAAGCTAAGTAATTATTGTGCTCAGTCACCATGTCCGAGCATAATTTCAAATTGGTCGGACATTTTCGATTTTGGTCGGACAATGTCCGATGACTGACTGTTATTTCCAGCACTGAACAGTGTCAAACAGGAAAAGAATGACCCGTACCCACTCAATTATTTTTCCCGCAGCAAGGTAATCTTTGCGTATGGGTGCCCAGTTTTTGCTACTACATGTAATCTACTAATTAGATTTAATTGCTACCTTTTCAGTTCCCAGTCTATTTTTTGACCCTTTCAAATAATATTACTTCACATTTCGCTAACCTTTCTTATTTTCTACATAGCTCGTTTTCCTTAGTTTTCCAAGATTATTATTGAATAAACCCTGCCAATTACCAACAGCCTTATGATAAGCTGGGGGTCGCTTTGATTGTACCAGGGGAGTGGGGCTGATATTCCGCTAGGGAACATTACATTGATATTTTCCTAAGGAGAATATTACAGAGGATTATTTTCTTCTGAAGCATCTCAGCGGGCCGGAATCCTAAAGCCTTGAATCTGATTGGCTAATCACGCGCTCTTAGCCGGTCCAGCTTTTTACGATACGGACCGGGGTTACGGACCGAGTTTGCCGGTCGTACTTTCACGATTATGACACTGAAGTGATTTTCTGTTGTTTAACTGCTTAATATCAGGGGCGTAGCCAGGAATTTTTCAGAGGTACGCACGATCACTGTTTTCAAACACTCCCCCTACCTCCTACCCCACCCTCAAGTCCCAAATCTTTATTTTTTTTCCACACTTTTTCAGGTACGCACGTGCGTACGTGCGTGCTTACGTGCGTACAGGTAGCTACGCGCCTTAATATCATTGAATTTTCTCGTAAATTATGGACCCAGACGAAAGCTACCAAAGCGAAAGTGAATTTTTATTGGCCAGATAAAATATTTAACGACACAAACAAAGAAGACTGAAGAAAAACGGCAAAGTTTCATCATGGCTGACATCGGCTGACATTAAAAGATCCGACAACACGCTAAAGATCTTAACTACGCTTAAACGAGGTAAGACTCAATGAAGAAAGAGGGAACAAACTGAGTGGAAGAAGAAATTAGCCGTAAAAATAAAGGCCAATTTTATTCCTCGAAAAGGCTAATACAAGTTTCGATTTTATGATTTTAGGATCAGATTTTATAGTTTTTGCGTTTTTTGTTGTTTTTACAAAGCGGCATTTGTCTTAAAAACACCACAGTACTGTAATTAATGCAATCTAACGCTTTTTACTCATGCGCATAGCGCGCATGAGGTAAGGTTCCGGCTTCGTTTTTCTCCGTCATTTTTTTTTTTTGGTGTCACATTTGTGCATGCAAATTTATGCACGCACACATTATTACGAACCGGGTCGTCAGGCTACATACAAATTCTACAAAAATGGCTGCCGCGCTCGGCATGTGCTTGGTTTTCAAAACCATAGTTTTGTCTTATCGGAGTAATAACACACATTAAAATATTCAAAATGGAAAGGGAAGGCTTTAAAGAATACTCAGAAGCCGCTGTAGTGGAGAGAAAGGATAACTTAAGCGACGAAATCTTGCTTCGGGGAACTTCATACATTTTATTCAATGCGGGGCTATTTCTTTCGAAGAAGCGGAGTTTTAAAGAATTATCAAGCAGCCGAGTGAAGCCGAGGTACTTTACCGTAAAAAAAGTTGGACTTTTCGATGGGAATTTATGTTGATATCAATTTGTGATTGACTTTTTGTTTGTGTTCTCATTGGTTGGAGAAATGTTTGCAAAACGCACTCAAATTCAGTCGTAATAATATCCGATATATGTAAACAAAACAATTAAAGGCCTAATTTTATAGCTCTAACTACACACGCGTCGCCGCTAAATTAAAAAATAGCCCGGTCGTTTACTGATTTCATTACTTTTAAACGCAGTCTTTTCAAATGTAACGGAAATAAGTCATGGTTTGGGAAATAAAAGATGAGTGTGATTTCATCGGGATCAACAAATTAAATATTCAAAGCGAGTACAGTTGTGCAATCTTATATTACAGACGGTCGCGTAGGGGCGTAATACTGTTTTTGAGAATTGCTAAAATTGAAAAATAGCCCAGTCGTTTACTGATTTCATTGCTTTTAAAAGTAGCCTTTTCAAATGTAACAGAAGTCACTGTTTTTGAAATATTAGACGAGTGTGGATTTGAACAGGAATCAATAAATTAAATATTCACGGCGAGTACTGAAAATGAGTCTTAAGTCGGGTCAGTATTGGTGCACCACTGGCTCGGCTCGGCAGTATTCCGCCGTTCGCATGGAGCGACGGAGACACCCACTCATTCTTCCATCGCTTCGCACCGAGCATCGATAATTTCTCGAGAGCTGCAAGTTTCCCCGCAGCAAGATCAAGATTGCTCAGAGTTCAAAATGGAAGGTTCGGGCCTAAGTAACTAAGCCCTCCGTCTCGTACTTGCTCAAATTAACCCACCAATTCCCGGGTCCCGCGAGCAGTTTATTGTAGCTCAATTCACGTGGACGTTAAGCGCTCACCATCTACTCACAGCCTCGAACACGTTAACTAGCCGACTTTGCCGAAAAAGGATCCGCACAACCCAAGCAGAAAACACAATGACAATGATGGCAAACAAGAATTGAAAGGGGCGTTCGCCAGAATCACGCTTCAAACCCGGCGGCCCTGGCTCAGTTAATCTGCACGATCGTGGATGAACACGATGTCTCCGAGGCCATACTATTGCCAAACATTCTTGATCACCGCCTTCCCGTTCCAGCTCTTCAAGATGACATGGTCAATTTCCTCAAATCCAGGTCCTGTGCTTTTATATGTTTTAATTTTGTTTGCTATTATGCTATGTTTCTTTTTCTCTTTCCTATCGATCTTTTGTCAGTTCTATTTTACCTTTCTGCTTTTGCCTATAAACGCCATCTTGTACCAGCAGCGTGGCTCTCTCGTAACCTCAACATGTCTGTTTTTTCACTGCACAGCTCGATACTCGCCTTTACGTACATTCATATCATGTTCTTTCTCTGTGCCGCCGGTTTTCTTCGTGATTCTTCGCTTTTGTTTTCATCTCTGTGCCTACATAACATTTGTCTTCAGTTCGAATGATTAGTTCACGCTTGTTCTTAGTTGGTCACTGGCGATTTGGACAAAATGCGTCACAAAGCAGATTAAAACATTGCGTTCGCTATGTTGGTTTATTAATAACAGCGGATGTGGATTTTATTCCTTGCTAAATCTTTTGTTCACCCTTAGCCGCCACTTGAGAGTGCATTCAACTCTCAAACACTTTGCTTGTTATTTGGTTGTAGTACGAAAGCAACAGCGTGACAACTGCGTTACAATTTTTACAATGACGTATCCCGGTTCCCATATATGCAGAATTTGCGAAAAATTCAACTGGTTGGAGTCAACAACGAATAACATTGAATATTTGACATAGAGAGAGTACAGGCTAGCAGCACAGATGTAAAAAAAAAAAAAGATGTTGCTCACTCAATCTCTATAAATCTGAACTGTCCTATAAACAAATAGCATAAAACTTACACTGTCACGAGACCCTAGCAATGATAAAGCAAACAAAGGAACACCGTGATGCAGCCATCTATATTTTAATCACTGAAAACGGCAACAACAGTGGGCAAAAACGGGCGTTCATAAGTACCGGGAAGACTGCTGGATCCAAACAGAAAATAAATTGCAGCAAACCATTATTTCACCTGGAACTTCATTAACCTCATTCATTTGGCGTTTTTTGCCATATCCCTGGTATCTCACAATGTCTAATACTATTTGTTTTTGTTCGCAAGCGTGTGCCATTCATAATCTGCTCCTGGGGTCTACAATTCTAAAGTCTGGTCCTTGTTTATCTGGCGGACATCTCCCAACAGCACTGAGGGGCTGGCACGTACAAGCTGGAAATTTATGGTTTACAACACTGACCATGCCACCAAGATGTAGCTGTCTGTCAACAGTCAGAAGTGGTGACCTTGCCCTGGATCCTGCACAGATCTTGCTTTCTTCAGTATTCTTACAGTAACTAGGCATATTTTCGTATCTTCTGGTGCCTGATTGCCCCGAGCTCTAGGGGTGGTGAGCCTGCATTTTTCTGGGAGTATACGTTCCCTTATTTTTCCCACTGGGTTTTTTTAAGGGTTTTCGTAACAGGCAGGCGAGCATTTGAATCAGTACCAGCCCATTGCAAGGTTCACACAACTCGGGAGCTTACCTCCATGCCTTATTATTTCTTACTCTTCTGTTTACTTTTCGGAATTTCACTTTTTCCTGAGCGAACATAAATTTCCGTATTTCATCCATCCACCGATTTTGACTTACACCTAACCTGTTCTCCCACTAGCTCCGTGAACGTGTGATCTCTTCCTCTTTTGAACGAAGAGCAGTTTCTCTGCAAGTAACCGCATTTATTCCAAAGCTTCTGTGTGAACTTTGTACATGTTTTTTTTTTCTACTCGGTAGATTAGCCACAACAATTTTAAAAGTTTGTGGTCCCTTAGTATATACTTGGGGCATAATGGTATTATAGGACACTAATCCCACCTCACCAGATCTGACATCTCATCCCAACCACATTGGTGCAACCCTACTTTTGTCGAGGTTGTCATAAAAAAGTGCAAAACCGCCCCTTTTCGGTAGACAGCCAAGCTCAAACCATTCTTAAAGTTCCTTGGAACCTAGCTTCCTGCCTCTCCAGATATTGCTAGCTGGAGATCATTATACTGTCTTGCATACCTTGCAAACACTGGGTTATCTCGTTGACATGCCAAATATACTATTTTTAGTTAATTTCGATTATTTGACGATTCTTGCTACACTGGCATCCAAAACAAAACAAAAAAGAAAGAAGGAAAGAAACCGTTATGGGTTATTTCTGCTTATGAGCCGATTTAATGTCACTTTAGTGAATCCAATCTTTTGCGATGAAATTCTTGCTCCATACATTTGTTCGCCTCCAACTCTTGAACAAAATGCTCTGACACATCAAGATTTTTGTCAGTTGTGTGGTTTTTAAACTCTCTCCAATTCCATAAACATTTTATTCTTCTGAATTTCGATATGATATGTTGTGACGTAAACGCATTATATTATAGTTTTTACTGTGGGGGAATTGTGTCCCCAGCTATCGTAGTCCCACAATTCGTGGCAGGGAAGTGCAACCCTTGGCTGCACTTTACCCCACAGTAAGGCTTAGCCCTTGGAGACAGGTCCGGAGAAATCCATTCCAGGGTGGGTACCCACGGTCCCACCTGATCTGTACTCCCCCCAGGAGGGCACCCCTCTCCTGGTTCCCTAGTTCCCCGTGACTAGGGATATGGGCCTCACCCTGTAAGGCTTAGCCCTTGGAGACAGGTCCGGAGAAATATCCATTCCAGGGTGGGTACCCACGGTCCCACCTGATCTGTACTCCCCCCAGGAGGGCACCCCTCTCCTGGTTCTCTAGCCTCCGTGGACTAGAGATATGGGCCTCACCCTACTGGAGACAGATCCGGACCCCGTCCAGGGTGGCTACCCCCGGTACCACCTGATCTGATCTGCTCTCCCCCCAGGAGGGCACTCCTCTCCTGGTCCCTGGGGGGTTCCCTAGCGGCGCTTCCCTGCCACCCTGATTTTACCCATCACCTGTGCGTTGTTGTCCTTAATTACTATAGATACCAACCAGCCTGCCTCGAAAGAGGATCATTAACGCGTTCTAAGTGTGTCACGCAAAATTCGTTGAGGGTGAAGGGGTACGTGACCCATTAAAATAAACCGTATATCTTTTTTATGCAAGAGCATGAGTACAGGCTACCAGTGTAGCCTCTTGTTCACAAAGGTTTTGGCTCCACTCGTTTAAGTGTTCTTATTTTCCCGGTTTTGTTTTTTCTTCTAATTAGAGATTCTGTGAATTTTCATTAAAAAGTCTAGTTTTGTACTAGTTTGTTGTCAGTAAATTACACGCCATTTCGCGGTCGGATTTTACGAGATAATTCGTACTTTCACTCCATTACTCGGTTTAATTAAATTCTGCAATTTTTCATTCATGAAAATTTGAGTTTTAAGTATTGTTCCACATAAGAACGATAGCAAACTTCATTGTTCTGCGGCATTAGCTCTTTCCCACATAGAATATCTTTGATTTCAAGAATAGAGGAGGAGCTGATGGTTAATAATTATATTTCATTATAAAAATAAAGAAAATCCATTTGCGTCAAATAAATTTTAGGAAATGTTCGTGCTTAACCAATCAGAATAGCAGAAGACAATAGCTAATAATTTTGCTTCTTTGATGAAGTTCCCCAAATACAATTTCTTTTAAAAATTGTATGTTGTGCGATTGGGTCTCAAATTACTTGAAACCTTAAAAAAATTAGACAAAATGCACCTTGAACCTTAACTTTTTAGCGGTTTTTGAGTCTAGGCCAATGAGATCACTAGTTGTAACAATAAAAAATCTTGACATTCCATCGTGTTTGACATTCCATTGCCGTTCAGCGCTATCCTTCTTATGCGGATCATTACTTAAATTAGAATAACTCAGTTTAAGCTTTCGCGCTGCTATGAATAAATTACGCTCGACTTTATATTATTAGCAATTTTAAAGTTTGAAAAGTTTTTTAAAGTTAATCTTCAACTTCATTGCACGGTTTTGCTGTGGGCAAGAACATTTCTCTTTCCTTGCCGGAGGCAAATACAACAGCCATTTAATTAAAGGCATTCTACCGAAATGATGGAAACGAGTTCACTTTGCAAAGTAAGTTTTTTTTTGTTAATGAATGGAAATGGAAAAGATGTGAAGATCAGTCCGAGTTAATTTAGGTTTTGCGCACATTGTGTCAGTTTAGCTATACGCGGCGCGTAAGAAACATTTCTTGGAAAGCTGTACATGTTATGCATATCAAGATTCTGTTTGTAAATCTCAGAATTAAAGTAGGAAAAAATAAATAAGGTATGTACCGGCCTAGGTCGGTCCGTATAGTAAAAAACTGTGACCTCGGTCTTGAGTACTCACATCACTTATGCGGACGCTGATGTGAATTCAATACAGTTAAACCTGAATCACGATTTGGATAATCTAAACACGTGGCTTATCTCTAACAAACTTTCTTTGAACACTGCTAAAACTGAATTCATGGTAATTGGTTCTAGACAAAAATTGAGTAGTCTTTGTCAAACCCACCTGAGCTCTTGATTGATAATATTCCAATAGAACAAGTTTCCTCTGTCAAATCGCTTGGAGTATTTATTGATGAAACTCTACGGTGGCAAATACACATTGATAAATTATCTAAAAAAGATCGCTTCCGGGATAGGAGCCATAAAAAGAATTGTAGACCTTTTGTCCCTCCATCTACTCTTCATTATATATACAACGCGCTTATTCAATCTCACTTCAATTACTGCAATCTTGTTTGGGGTAATTGTGGTAAAACTTTATTTGACAGGCTACAGAAGCTTCAGAACCGTGCCGCTCGTGTTTTAACCTTTTCTAGCTATGACGCGGACGCCAACTGCCTAATTAGACAACTCGATTGGAAAGATTTGAGCACACAGTTTCAAATACAGAAAATCATGCTTAATGGTTTACAAGTGTTTAAATGGTCTTGTTCCTGAATACCTGCCCTCTAAATTTGTTAAACGAAATGAAATGCGCTATTCCCTGAGGGACTCTGATAACAAACTAGTTGTAGTTAGCTTTGTAATTTGTTTAGGCTAGTTTGGTTAGCTAGGTTAGGTTTCCTGATGATTTTACCGTGTTTAAATACAGATTTACAGTTTACAGTTACAGTTTACGGCCCTTTGGCCTACGGCCTCGGGCCGAACTCAAGACCTCGGGCACAATTTTTTACTATACGGACCTCCCGGCCGGTAAATAACATATCAGTAGTATAGGAGTTGGGGGTACCAGAGCATTTTTTGCAAAAATGCGCTGTTACCAAACCCAACTCAAATACTACTTTCCATATAATGGTTTCCATACAATGGTTTCCATATAATGGTGTTCATAAAATGGTGTCCATAAAATTGCGCTCGTATTTCTGGAATATACAATAGTTTCTATATAATGGTGTCCATAAAATTGCGCTCATATTTCTGGAATATACAATGGTGTCCATAAAATTGAGCTCGTATTTCTGGAATACTATATGTTTTCTTCTGATAATACCTCAACATTCTCTCATTGGATGTAATTAAAGAATGATCGCATAATGGCCATATGCATAACTGTTGATTCCGTCTTCTTGTAGATATCTTTTGTCATCAAAACAACTGAGTGATACTTTATTGATTTCATAACTTCCTAATTGATGGTTTTGACTTCTGATTGTTTTCATTCTATGATGCATCTGTTTTTTTTCAAATAGCGTATTTTTATAGTTTTCATGTTTGATATTATTTTTGATAATATTCTTTTTAATCCCTTTAGCAGTCTTACCTCCGGATTGGTTGTCTTTCATATAGCTATACATTTTTGATCGTAAACCAACAAATTCACAAATAGGAACTCCTGCAGCCTCATCTTTGAATTTACCAATTACTTTTTTATTAGTTGTATTGAAATACGACGAGCTTTCAGGGTAGTCGCTGTTATCAAACAAATGTTTATCATTCCAGAAGTCTGAGTAGACATCTTCGGCTTCTATTTCATAAGTTCAACTGTCTGTATCAGTAAATAGAAGTCTAGCTTTATTATACTTCTTTTTGATGTAGTTATAATGAAAATCATACATTAATGTCTTACTAAGATCGAGGATACACATACCCACATATGCCGGCCTGTTGAGGGTTAGTGTTTCTTTGATCTTATGAACGGCTACAAGGTTTTCATTGAAGATTTTACTACTTACATATGTAGGTTTAGAAGTCATTTTTAATAGTTTCTTCTCATCAGTTACTAATCTAACATCTATTCTCTTTCTGATATTTTCCATTGTTTTTCCAAATACTGAATTATTCATAAGTTTGAAGAAATCTTTCTCAAAAGCATTTTTAGCATTAGTTCTTTTCTGAGTGTTGAAATCAATATATTGCTTTAACCATGCGGACTGATTGAACTCTAGTACTCGATAAACTTTAGTTATTTTCAAACCGAGATCAGTGTATAATTGTAGGTTTCTGTAATGAAGAACATACTTTTCTTTGTTTCTTAAAGTTGGAATCAGTTTTTGTACAAGGCCTGTTGATATATTATATTTAGTAGCTATCTTTTTGCAATACCCAGACAACATATTTCCAGTTACTTTAACCTTCTCTGGTCCTAATGGGTAGTCATTATGAAGGTTGTGCAATTCTTCAGGATATTCCAGGTCAACTTCTAGTATTAAACCTTTATTGCTATCTTCTTTATATTTAGCTAAGTCTAACTTATTAATTTGATTTTCTGTCATCCATTTGAAACCACCGGTTGGTAGGTATTGCGACATAGCCCAACCATAGAGATTGTTAGCATCAAGATACATAATATACTTTGAGGGCGCCTTCTCATTGTATGATTTCATGTATTTATTGTTTGCTTTTCCATATCGATTAGCTATATAAGAAATACCACCTCTCATACCCTTTTCAATGAATTGAAACATGTTAATATCAGTCATCAGTTCTAATTTAATATTAGTCATTTTTAGCATAGCGTCCCAAGATAAGCCGGGAGATGTAAAATAATGACACGGGTCTAATTTGTAGTATTGCAGACAGGTCTTTCGAAAGTTTTCAAATACATCAGCTAACAGAAGGATGTCAGATTTAAGATATAAATCATGGTACTCACCCATATTTTTGAGCCTGAATGTTTCCCAAACAGTTTGAGCATGCTTATAGTCTTCATCTGATAGACATTTATCATTTAATATGCTGTAAAATTCTTCTTTGAGTGGTAGTTTTTTATTGAATTTATCAAAACTGTCCATGAAGTCGTATGGATAGACTCCTTTTTGTGACATTAAATTAAGCTTTTCACCTTTGAATTGTTGAGAAGTATATTTTAATGATTCTTTTGGTAGATTGCTTACCAGTTTTTCTAAACTAGAGCTCATAAACTGGAAACTATCAATGAAGGTCAGATGATTACCAAGCATGAAAGCCATATACTTTTCCATGTTGTTTGGTATAGCATTTATGTTCATCTGTTTGTCTTCTCCTTTCTTATTTTTGTATGTATACTTCTTGACTATTTCACCAATCTCTTGCATTATAAAATGACTATCATAACCTCTTAGATTATGGAATATAACCGGAATTTTTATCTCTGCTGGATTTACTCTGAGTTTCAGATTACATTCTTGGTGAGCCGAGCCTCTGTATTTACCAGTTATATGACAATGATCTCGAACTCTAATATCTTTCTCTGCATACTTTTGATCACATATATGACATTCTTTAGCTTTTCGAAATTCCTCTTCATCATCTTTTGTCATTTTTAATGGTTTATTGAATTCTTTTTTCATTACATTCTTACAATATTTAACTTCCCCCAGCATAGCTTCCATAAATTTGTAAACGGCTTTTTCGCCCCTATATATTTGCTCTGGTTTAGTGTATTTATCATCATAGCAACAAACGACCTTATAACCATAACTACAGTCTGTATGCTTCTGATAAGCCTCTGTGTATGATTTATCATTATTAGGTTGACAACCATGTATTTTTTCAGTAATTGCTTCGAAATCTGCATAAATAACAAATGGTACTGGTAGTTGTTTATGGAAATTGTTGAATTTTAGTATATTATTGTCTTTGTCAGGCATTTTTATCGCTTGTGTGCCATTTACTTGCATGCAGTTTTCTTTATGATCAGTTAATACTCTTTCAGAGCTGAAGCATTGAAGACAATACATGCAGAAATGTTTTCTTTCTTTGTGTTTTGTCTGATTGTACATTAACTTGTTAAAATCTTTAATTAAGACATAGTGCTTGTTTTCATTTTCTGTTATCAGAAGAAGATTCATGCGGTCTTCATATTTTTCTTTTGATACATAAACTGGGTATGGTTGTTTGTCTTCATAACCGAAAACATTGATGTTGATCTTATTTTGTTTTTCAATCTTGTTGTACTGTTTGGTGGTGACTGGGAATTCAATCCCCGAATAATTTAAATTTTCAATGAATGGTTTGTCAACTTTTTTAATTCTCTGTGGGTCTTTGTCTTGAGGATTTATATGTCTGATGTGACACCACCTAAAGCATTCATTATCCTCATTTTTTATGTTGATCAATCCTTTCGCACTGTTTCTGAGTTCTTGAGGTAGTTTAATATATGAAGAGCCTCTCATTGGTTGATATTTTACAATATTGAGATAATGATTGTCCACTGATTGAACAGTCCAACCAGATCCCTCTGAAATCCAAACTGCAATCTTGTTTAATATGTTTTGCTTTGACACTTGTAGTGATTCAGCGATCTCTAGATTATTTATGATTGTTTGAACTAGACTGTTGAAATAGGCAGTTTTGTACACTGTTTCTCCATTTGATATTTTTGTAAATATTACCTTTAGTGTTTCAACAAATTTCAGTCCTTTCATGGATTTTAGTGTACTTATAATATGATATTCAATAGCCTTTCTTGTGTTTTGTAGTTGCACTAGCGGGTCTTTGTTGTTTTTTTATATTAATTTCAAAAGACTTAGTATAGCCTTTCAGAGCTTTATCTGTTTGCTCTATCTTAGTTCTTGGTAATGGGACTGGTTTTTTAGTCCTTGGTGCTGGCACTGGTGGAACAATTATCTTGTTTTCATAATCTTGAACCATTTGATTTACACTCTTACGAGGTGCTGGGATTGGTTTTACAGTCCCTGGTGTTGGAACTGGTTTGACAGTTCTTGGTGTTGGAACTGGTTTGGTATCATCTACCACCATAAATGCAGGTTTTTTCTTCTGTAGCTTTAATATCATTTGTATTAGTTGAGACTTACTCAATTTTGTTAAGTCTGATGTTCCCATTATCTATATATATATAATTATATAATATTTCTTTAAGTACCTTTTAGAGTGCGTTTATTTTTGGCATCATTTTGGAAATAATTTGAGATAGTTATATATGATTTGTCATATATGATTATCTTTTTATGATCGCCTTGCGTTATTCGTTGTTGTATTTTTGTGCATTCGATTTATGCACCATAGTTTTATTGTGTTTATATTTACTTGCAGGATGAAAATATTTATTACATTCAATGCAATGATATTTATTATCTGGGTTGTCATTAAACTTCTTACAATAAAGACGTCCCATAATACGTTTTTCTTCATCGGTCATATATTTTTTAGGTCTTCCCCTTGATTGTTTCACCATTACTATATATTATGATTATTTTTTTAAGTCCTTTTGGTGCGTTTAACCTTTATCAAGAATTTAAGTGATCCAATAATGGATCCATTAAACTATATATTTCTTAGTTTTTATTGTGTGTTTAAATGAACGAATTCACGGATCTGCCTATTAATATTATCCATATGTTTATTAGTTTTCAAATGACAGAATTTTCCAGCAAGTGAGTAGTTGATATTGTTATTACATGCACGGCAATACCACTCTTTATTTAACATATAACGAGTTTTGGATCTTTTAATAGCTTCTTTTTTGGCTTCTTGGGTTTGGTATATAGGCGGTCGCCCCCTACCTCTTTTTATTATTACTTCTTTTTCCATTATATTATTACTATATATTATTTTATCTTTATATGCGTTTAAATATGGTTGAGAATTCAAATGATCCAGTTATGAATCTTTTAAACTATATTCAGATATTCATTTCAGTTTTCAATTCAGCTATATTATCAACTTTGGTTTGTTTCAACACATTACATTCATCATCGTATCTATTGTTTTCTATCTCATTGCAGATAATATTCAATAACTGTTTCAATGTTATATCTTCATCAATTTCATGTATTTTTTTTATGATAAAGTTTCAATAATTTCTTTTTATATTGTAACAGATCCAATCTACGCTCATTATCATATATTTTATCATGAAGATTGTCTATTTCATCTTCACATTCCTGAATTTGAAAATTTATTTTTTTGATATATTTCTCAATGCCACTCATGATACATATATGTTAGATATTTTTGACATCTTTTAACGGTATCCATGAATTAAATTCTTTTGGATAACCAGACCATGATACCAAAGCTTGTTTTTTCTTGTAATCCCTACTAATGACTTTGCCAATTCTGAATACATCCTGTTTTGCTAATTGTAATTCAGGTTCATAAAATGACCCTTCTATTGATTCATTATTAAGATCCTTTAACTTATATGTAATAGGGTTTGTGTATTGGATTTTATCAACTGTGAATACCTCTTCAGTCCAATTACTTGTATATCCTTTATCAAATACCTTTCTTTTATACTTTGAAATTCTAACCTTATCACCAACTTTGAATTTTACTTTTGATGATGATGGTTCCATATCACCATATAAAGTGAGATATACACTTCCCTCGTTCTTTTTATTTACTTCTGCCGGTTTCATTTTGATGCTTGAATGCTTTGTACTGTTGTATTCATTTAATAGTTTTGGTAACATGTCTAAATATTGTGTTGTATTTTGAGCTGTAAATTGTTTCCACATTTTAGATTTTAATGTTCTGTTAAATCTCTCAATAACAACAGCTTTACCTTCATTGAAAGTAGAATACATCTCAATATTATTTTTCTTTAGCCAGTCTTTGAAAGTTTTATTATAGAATTCAGATCCTTGATCTACCCATAAATATTTCGGTTTTCTTTTATACTTTTTAATAACATCATCAAATGATTCAGTAATTGTATTACCGGTTTTATTTTTAATGGGAATGCTCCAAGCAAATTTTGAAAACACATCAATGATGTTTAACAAATATCTATATCCTTTATTCCATTTTGAAAACTTCTGCATTTCTACAAGGTCAGCGCTCCAAATATCATCTATTCCATTAACAATAACTCTTCTTGTTTTAAATTTTCGTTTGATTGGCTTATGTAATTCATTGGCTAATTGTTGAGCCCAATCATTTTTACTCAACGCCGCTTTCCGTTTTTTGGCTTCCTTTTTTGTTTAACACCAAGGCCTAATTTCTGTTTTATATCAATCGTGTTTCTAGCCAACCAATGACCCCATTGTCTCTCATCATATGGTACTTCATCTAAAGCTTTGACCATTTTTCTGTCTGCTCTATTCTTGCACTTTCTGTCGTCTTTACAAACACTATAATCAACATCGTGCTGCATGGCAATGGCATCCGTTCTTCCTGTAGGTTGGTCATATATTTCTAATATTTGGCCAGTTGTTGGGTCATATTTCACTTGACTCTCTAAATCATTATAAGGCCCAGTATATTTATGACCGGGTAATGTCCAACCGCCTTTGGGTTTTGGTAATTTACCGATAGCCTTATGAATATCAACAGCACCACCATGAATAGGGTCTAGTTTTTTCGATAAATCCGATGTGAAACTGTTAAGCGCTTGATCAAGGTATTTGTTTACAGTACCTTTAATCTTTCGTTTTGCAAAATCAGATTTAATTGCCTTTGATGCTCCGATTCTACCTAAATTATACAAACCTTTTAAAGCGCTTTTAGCTGCTATTTCACCAAGACTGTGACTACCTTCTATATCTAAAAATCCGCCAGCCATCTCTGACTGGCTATTTATTTTAAATCTTTATTGGATACAAAACGTGTTTTAGTAGCCCCACATTCGCTACATTGAGATTTTAGCATAGGACGATTATTTTTTGTTTTAACAAGTTTTTCAGTACCTGGTACAGATTCTGTTTTCTTATTCTGTTTTACACAATAACTTTCCATAATATATATATAAGTTAGATATTTTTGAAATAATGTTCGAGGAATCTCTCATTCTTCATTGTGTCATATATGTCGAACACTTCCAATAGATTGTAATATGAATTCCCTTTATTCATTTCATTCAGAAAGTATAAACAGAAGTAACCACATGTTGACGTTTTTATATTTTGGATTTGATTGTTTTGATGTAACAGAATCAAATTCTTTCTTTTTGTATGATTTACGATCTCTTGAAATGGAGGCATACCGAAACTATCAAAATAATTTATCACGTTGTCTTTGACATATGTGGCCACCCAATGGCTTCCACTCATATATGAGGGTTCAAGATTGTATATGAATAACGCCTGTTTATGCTTATGTGGAACTTTCTCATCCCTCGATAGAACATCTTTGATTGGGATGTTCAAATATCTACACCATTTTATTAGATCATGATTACTTAACGGGATATCTTTATGGAATTTTGGTTTTACAGTATTGCCCCTAGTAGTGGTATGCCATTGAATGGGCTGTTTTTCCCTAATAGTATGCCTTCTCCCGACTTGTTTTTTTTGGTAGTTTTGTAGCTCAATGTTAAATTGTATTTGCATTGGTACAAGCATCTTATCTTCAAGTTCTTCAAAAAATGAGAACCTGTTCAATGGTATGATCACATTAATGTTTTTAGGACCACCTGTACCATTATCGCGCAGAGCTTGAGTTTGCAACCTGCGAGCTTCAAATCCTGTGTTATTCGCAGCTGTTGTAGCATTAGTGTCCAAATACCAGAAACTGTTTTTAGCAACTGATCTACTGTAATCATCAGAATACTCTAGCAGGTTTTTAACAAAAGTGACTTTATGGAGATTGTCAGTGTCATAAACTATTTTTCCTGCAGATTTAATCATTATGTGGTCAATTAAGGAATGCCCTCCATTAATTACCGTTATTCGATCAGCAGCAGCATATCCTGCTCCGTCTGCTAATTTCTGTAGTTGGAATTGGACTTCAATATAGGCATTGTACCAATCGTAGAAACTCGATCGATCATTAATTGTAAATTTATAACCATTTTTCGTTTGGTGTTGACCGTTAGCTGGAGACCTGATTACATCATCGAGTTGGAATCGCACCAAATCATTTCTTTGTAGAAAATTATCTGTTCTAAAAGACATATATTATTATGTTATATAATTTTAACAATTAAAAAATATATTCATTGATTCTATACAAATCTAACTCTACGTCTTCTCCTCAAACCATCTCCAGAAATGAGTCTATTCAGTATCATATCAGTACTTTCTTGATCTAGTTTTGGCTGATAATGTTGCTGCAGCTGTTTAATGGGTGAGGATGGAACAATTGCTGTTTGTCTTGTAGCTCCTTTTCTCAAATTTGTCAATCTTTTCATTATCAAATCACCAGATTTTTGAGATACCGCCTTACCCAGTCGCTCACCTGCATGGGATATCCCCGATTCTAACGCCTTCTTTGCTATTGGCTTAGCAAATTTCTTGAAAACAGATGATGCAACACTCTTCAACGGTTTGAAAATATTATCAACGATAATTCCCGATCCTTTGTGTCTGTATACAAATTTACCAAGTTTTGGATGGTAAAATCTTTTGAATTCATACGGTTTCATTATACTATTATGTTATATTATTCTATACTTTTCAGAATTAGTGAGAAAGATGTATCTGCTCCATTCAGGTCAACTAATCTTCTTTTTCCATCAGTAATGTATACCCTGATACTACTAATATTATTCTTATTGACTGGATTGAATGTGACTCTTCGTGGTTCGAGGGTAAAGGAGTAACTAGGTTGGAGTACACTGGTCGAGAAGGAATAAATGATGTCTGTATCTTGACCGTCGACAAGACTGTCGTTTATTAGGTTACAATGGATATTCAGGATATCTGTGTCTTGACTGAGATTGGGCACTTTCGGCCCTATATTTGTTTCATTAGATAATACTGTCTTATCAAACCCGATTAGATCATTAAAATTGGAATGCGTCAAATCAAGCTGATAATTCTGAGTCAATGTAATCGTAACCCTAAATGTTGTATTATCGAATTCAAGAGTGATAGGATACGTATCACCAGTCTTCGTTATATCCTTGATATATGTATTGAAGTCTGTATAATTCCATACTCCGGCTGGAAAGGTGATGTTGTTAAATGTTGAACCACTATCAGAGCTAAATTTAATTAATTGATTATTGTATCCAGCATTAACATTAAACCATGTAAAACTCATATTGATAATTCGGTTAAGGCCGATCACATATTGAGAATTACTATCCAATATCATTGGTCTAGTAAATTTTGTTGTGAAATCTTCAGGTTTATTATTCCCTTGATTTTTTACACTATAAGATGATAAAACTATCTCTCGTTCCATTTATATAATAAAGTTACATTATATTTTTAAAATATTGACCATACAATTTACTATATTGTAACCTATTGATTTTCGACATTTTCAATAATGTGTCCAATATAGTAACTCCCATATTTCGCATCTCAATGCTGGTATTCCCTGCCAATCTTTCACCAATAATCAATTCCAATTTTTTGAGAAGCTGCTTTACATCATTAAAAAACATAACATTACCGCCTCTCTGTTTTTTTCCCCGACTCTGGATTCCAGAACCTTTTATTGTTTCCAATTTAGTATCATAATGTTTTATGTATTCATTTAAAGTAACTCTCGCATTGTCTATTCTTTTGTTTTTCATTTGTCTCTCAGCTTCAGATATAGACCCACTTTGGAATTGTTTTGTGATATGCGACTTATAACCTTTCAATTGATTCCTTTTTGATTTCGCATCCTTTATAATCTTCAAAAGATATTTCCTGGTTTTTTGGTGTGTCATTTCTTGTTGATTTAATACCTTTTCCACAGAATCATAATTTTGAATACCAATATCATTCAATATCTCATTTACCGTATCTTCATTATCTAATCCATAATCGATCTCATCGTCGTCATCATATTCTGGTGGTAATTCATCAGGTTCATCACCAAAGTACTGAGGATCAACATAAATATTCTTATTTCCTTCCATAAGATCTTGTAAAGATTCTTCATAAGTAGGTGGTTTAGGTACAATTTGTTTATTTTGATTTGGTGGGACATAATCACCAAATAAATCATCAACTTGCATGTCTTCGAAAGGGTCAACTTCAGGCATATAATCAATACCTTGATCAGCTTTTTTAGGTGCTCTTTTCTTTCTTATGGGTACTCTTAAATCTACATTACTGTCGATAACATCATCTAATTTACTAGTCACAGGTTTGAATACCTTAGCCAATGACTCTTGACTTATCTTATGACTAAGATTATGTTTTGTGATTGCATCATGTACAAGATTAATCTTATTACCTAATAGAGATTTATTCTTTGCAAGTTCTTTCCATTTAAGTAAACTCATTTTTATTATATTATTAGGTTACATAAAATTTGGAAATCATATATAAAAAACAACGTTTAACACCGTGTTATACACCGTGTTATACACCGTGTTACACACCGTGTTACACACCATGTTGTATTGAAATAATATACCCATATTATATAATGATAATACCAAATTACGATATTGAAGACGATGTGGTCTCGAACTTTAGACAGTTATATGATTTCATGCCCGATCGATCATTTCGGATGTTGGTTTGCGGCCCAAGTGGTTCGGGAAAAACAAATACACTTATGCATATGATTTACAATTTATTGTACTTTGATAAAATATACCTGTATGCGAAAAACTTAGAGCAGTCCAAGTACCAGAATCTTATAGATATGTTCCAGCCAATAAGTGATGAAGCTGGTTATGATGTTATTGAAGCAAGCAATAATGAAATTATTCCTGTAAATGATATTGATAGTGAAAGTCAGAAAATGGTAATATTCGACGATTTCGTATGTGATAAAAACCAAAAACCATTAGTCGACTATTTTATACGAGGGAGACATAAAAATTGCAGTGTGATTTATCTGAGTCAAAGCTACTATAAGACACCAAAAGACATAAGATTGAACTGTTCACATTTCTGTCTTTACGAATTCCCAAGTACCAATGAGAAAAGTCTAATTTGCCGTGAAAACAGTATTTCAAAACAATTATATGATAAAGCAACTAAAGAACCATTTTCATTTTTATGTATAGACAAACCAAGGAAATTCACAACCAAGAATTTCAATGAAAAAATATAAACAAAGTAATATAATGTTATTATATAAATGAGTTACTCAAACGGACGTCTACCTGAATCAACATTCAACAATCAATCTCAAAGGGGATTACCTGGTGTTGGGTTTATGTTGAATGACGATGGTGATTTTGATATTCAAAATAAGAAATTAGTTAATGTCAAGGACCCCACAAATTTTAAAGATGTCGTCAACAAAGAGTATGGAGACACGCATTATTTAAAGTTAGATGGAACAACTCATATGGTTGGGGATCTTGATATGCGAGGAAATAAATTAATTCTACCTGGAGAAATCAATATGGATAGAAAATTAATCACAAATCTGGACACGGATGAAGACAATGATCTTTGTGCAACTAATATGATAACTCTTAAAAATTATAATAATAAAAAAGCTAATATTACAGATGCATATATGAAAAATGAAAAAATAGTGCTGAATGACCATTTCGATGCTAATTATCATGTTATAGAGAATGTACAAGCAGCTGGAGACAATGATGCATTCCCTTTCTATCATGGAAAAACACACTTTTTAAATCTAGAAGGCAGCAATTATGATGCTAAAAATAAGAAAATAATAAATGTCGTCACAGATGAAGATAATGATTCGTCAACTGTTAATATGAGAACACTAAAAAATTACCATTCTAATCCCCCTCCACAGAAATATGAAATAACAGAGGACATTGATTTGGAGCATAAATACAATATTATCAATAGTAAACAACGAGATTTCAGCTACTATCAGACTCACTACGATAGTATTGCAAGTCACGAAGATAACCGGAGAATGTTTCTCAGTCGGAAAGAAGAATTTCCAATGGAGGTTCAACTTAACATGAATCATCACAGCATCACAAATCTTAAAGACCCGCAATATGGAGGAGAAGCTGCGACAAAAACATATGTTGATACACATTTAAACGAAAAATTAGACAAAACGATTTCCAGCGATCTTGATATGCAAAGTAATAAAATTACTAATTTAGCAACACCTAAACCAAATGAGAATGGTGCTGCCGTCAATGTTTCGTTTTTCAACTCCGAACTCAACGATTCTAATTCGAACATGTACACACGAATAACAGACGATTATAAGAGTTATGTAAACAAGTCACATATATCTTCCTCAGCTAAAAAAGACGTTTTCAGATACATGATGGAAGATGTTAATCAGAGCTCATCGGAGAGTAATATTGTTGTCAATGGGATCATTGATTTTGATGGATCGCCGCATAAAATTAACAAGAAAGCCTATGATATAACTCTTACGATAGACAATAATGATGACTTCAGGTCAAGGATAGGTTTCAATGCATACAAACTTCCTCAAGGTGAGTTCACTTTGGTAATCGAGTTTTTTGTTCCAGATAAAGCTCATATTAGTTCAACATCTGTCACTGTTGTCTCAACAGTTATCAACATCGGTCAGCAAACAACAAAGATTTTCAACACTGAAGGATATACGAAAAGCATTGTTCATTTACACAAATGGCAGGTCTCTCCACCTGAATATATAATGATAGATCTTCATGGAAGAATAACAAAAGGGAATACAAAGAAAGCACATCTAATCGTTTATGGTGTTAAAGGACATGTTTCGAGTGTCGATCCAGATGTATTTGATACTGTTTTTGTAATTGAAAATGGAAAAATGGTTATGGAGACTGATATTGATTTAAATGGTAGAAACATAATTGGTTTACCTATAAAGAAACAAAAATTCATATTTTTAGGCAATTATATGAAAAATAAGAACACTAATGATATAATGTTCAACGGTTCATCATCATTTATTGCATTAATTAATATGAAAATAGTAAAATTATGGTTAATTATATGGGATAATAAACCGCCTGAAGGATACAAAAAAATGGTTATATTAATCGGTAACACTTCATTTGCACCCCAAAATTGGAATAAAACATCAAATAAAATTTTATACACTTTCAATATATCAACATCAATTATCAATTTCAATGAAGATACAGTTGTACGAATCAAATTAATATCAATTGATCATATTACATATGCACCTTATAATTGCCATATCAGTGTACTTTTTGAAGAGTTTTAATTTATAATTATCTAATATATTGATATATATATAAATGTCAATTCTTGCACAGTCAATTAATTTTTGTAATAAATTTTTCACAACCCAAAAAAACCTACATCCTAATACTAAAGATGAAATATTAAAATCGGCTTTAATATATCAATTTTTGTACGTTAACTATTTGAATAAGCCAATATCATTTAACCAAATATTAGAAAAACACTCTGACATTGGATTAATAGGACCAGGTTCTTGTACTCTAAATACCAAATACCAATTTTTAATTAAACATGCTATTTTTCATGATGCATTTGGAAGATTTTACAATGACTATGAAAAGGGGCCTGGATACACATATTGCTGCCTTTCAATGCCGAAGAAAGTAAAAAGATCTCCAATAATGGGCCAAATAAGTGGTGTATTATATTGTCTTATTTCAAATCCTAAAATATAATATGTACTTATAATATATAGAATAGAATGACTAAAACAGATATCTTTCAATTTAATCATATCGATAAGTGTATAAGCAAAGAAAAATTATCTGAAATCAAAGCGTTATATAGATATTACCACAAACGCTTTTGGTGTTATAAAAAGGCTTTCAAATATTTTAAGAGATTGAATTTAATTGTAAATGTTACTTCAACAGGCTTAGTAGTTATTGGTACAATAGCTGGTAGTATCACATTAAATCCTGCTATACTAGCTTCTATTTCTGGAGCTGGTTTATTGCTTAAGACAATATCTGAAATCAAGGACTATAAGAGAAAAATTGAAATGTCTAAATTTTCTTATATGACTTATGAAAAAGTGTTAGTTGATCTACGGTCTTTTTTAAGAGGAAATCAATTCAACCACACTGTTTTCATCAATGAAATGAGACAGTTAGATGAAATAATCATCGATCTTTGTCCTCTTGCTGATAAATTCGAGAAACAGTATGATAAAAAATTCGAGTAAATTTTATTTTATAATTCATTCAAAGGGAAAAAACCCTTCACATGACGTATGACTTCCTATTTTTCTGAGAATCATGCAACAGGTCACCTTTTAATAATTTTGTTGACATCATTCTTTATTAATTTATAAACATCATCCCACCATTGTTCATAAAATTTTAATGTCTTTTTAGAAGAAGTTATTTTTATTTTATCATAAGGTAATCCTAAAATTTTTAATAATCTTCTCAAAACATAGGTTACACTAATCATCCGTTTCCGGTTCTTATTGACTTCTGGTAACACGTTGTTTATTAATCCAAAAATCTTATATATTTTGTTACGGTCATTAAAACTTAAATGAATCTCTTTTATATATTTATTGATTGTATTTTCGATATGATATTTTCTTACATATACACTCTTTTTTCTTATTCTATATAAATTTTCATGAAAGTCAACATATGAATTAACTAATTCATAACCATGGACGGAACCGCAATTTAGACAGACGCTCATACCATCTATACTATTTATATCTTGTTCACTACAGCATGACTTGACCACTCTCACACTTCTGTCAACTTCTGCCAATTGCTCATCACAAAAGGGACAGGTCAACTCACCAATACTCATCATATAATCGTGAATATCCAAATTACAATAATTCATTCTATACTATTATATGAGATTATATTTTTTTAAAACAATAGCTATAAGCGGTGCGTGTCTAAATTCCCAGAAAACAAAAATAGCGAACATGTAAAAATCGGCTAACGCGTTAGCGATATTTCCCATTGTTTTATCTAATATGACCTTGAATACAATAGAACAAAAATAGTCAGCAGGAAAGTCCCATGACATCATCAACTTCCTATTTTTCTAAGAATCAAAGACTTCCTGTGTTTCCGAGAATTGTGTCAGCACGTGTCTAAATTCCCAGAAAACAAAAATAGCGAACATGTAAAAATCGGCTAACGCGTTAGCGATATTTCCCATTGTTTTATCTAAAATCACTTGATATGTAAATCCAGACGTAATTGGCATATTTCAACAACCAATCAGATCTTCACACGAAATTTTTCTCAAGCTTTTATCGCTAACGCGTTAGCCGTTTATTCACATAAGTGGAACGAAGCGACCAGCGACTGAAGGATGTCTGTCAACGATTTACTGAAAGATGTTCATAGTTATTTTGAAGAAATTGTAAAGAAGTACCCAGAGACGCGCGCATATTGTCATCAACTTCCTATTTTTCTAAGAATCAAAGACTTCCTGTGTTTCCGAGAATTGTGTCACGCAATGAAATAAACGCACTTTGTTTTTTTTAACGTTTCTTGTTCATGTTTTCACTGAAATACTCCTTCCCTTCAACTTCATTGATTTAAAAAAGAATCTGTCTGATGCATCAGACAATTCCTCATTGGTTGAAAAAATCATACGACTGTCTCATGACCTGAAGACAATAGCTATTAGTGATGACTCATTTCCTGTGACTTAAAACAATAGCTATAGGCGATGACTCATTTTACAGGGGGTTTCCCTGTGTTTCCTTTGTTGCTTTGTTTTTCATGCGGTTTAGCGAGTGGATTATATATCATTCACTAAATCAAATGATAACATGCAAATCTTGTTTTGCTTGAAAAAGGTTTTTTCCCCTTCCTCAATGGAAACAAAAGAGAACAATGGCAAGTGGATTTTGCATCATCCACCATTTGATTGGTTGAGGGAAATCATACGACTGTCTCATGACCTTGAAACGCAATATTATGACTCATCGACTTCCTGTGTTTCCGAGAATTGTGTCACACAAAGGATTCTATTATGTGGAATCACGCAATGAAATAAACGCACCATTTGTTTTTATTAACATATAGTTTCATTTGATTTTTCTATATTTTTTAATCCAACTGATGGAAAGTAGGATATGAGTTGGGTTTGGTAACAACGCATTTTTACAAAAATGCTTTGGTACCCCCAACTCCTATACTACTCATATCTGTATCAGAGTTCAATCTAGGATTTTCTTTTGGGTAAGAAGTTCCGAGTGGCCGAAGGCCACGAGGTTTCTAGAGGGGTCCGAGATTATTATGCGCTGATGATTATGTGCTGATATGCAGTCTATGCTAGTGCATTTTGAGACACAATTTGAAATAATATCACAGTAGTGTTCATGACATTCTTTTTATTTGTCATGATAACGTTTTGACAAAGTTCCAATTTGCTTTGCTATTTGCTGACGTAAGATGGTCAGTTACCCAACATCTACTTGCACAAATAGTAATCCATACTCATTGTAAGTAAGTGAATAACGAACCTGCTATCAGAGTAAAGGATTGATTGACACTAAATGTCCCCAACGGAGTCATTGTCACGCCTTATGCTGGAACGTCTGCCAGGTTAAAAGGTTCACAGAATAATAATACCTGTTCTTAAACACGCAGTCTGCATCAGCCAGTATTCAGGAATCCTCGGTAAAATCGCCATTACTCGGTCGCCTGGTTTGATGTCAACTGCCGAAGACAACATGTTAGCAACCCTGAAGTGAAGAAAACAACAATAACAACTACGCATAAAAAAGTAATAATGATAGCGTGAACGATAATGCAGCAATAATAAAGTGAAATTAAATACTAAATGGTTGTTAATAAATAAGTAATTACAATCATGACCTCCGTTTTCTATTCTAAAAAGCTTAAAACATATAATAACCAAATTTCTTACAAATACAACTAAGTGAACCAACACAACAAACCAAACCAAATCAACAAACCCACCAAAGACAACCAACTGAACAGACCCAACCAACACAACAGACTCGCCAACTGAACCAACTAAACAAACCCAACAGACTCGTTTGGTTGTGTAGAGTTTGTTGGGTCTGCTATAAGTTTGTTGAGTTGGTTGGTGTTGGGTCTGTTAATTAAGTTTGTCGAGTCTGTTGTGTTTGTTGAATTGGTTGATGTTGGGGATCTGTTGAGTTTGTTGGTGTTGGGTTTGTTGAGTTGGTTGGGTCTATTGACTTGGTTGTGTTTGTTGAATTGGTTGGTGTTGGGTCTGTTGAGTTTGTTGAATTGGTTGGTGTTGGGTCTGTTGAGCTTGTTGAATTGGTTGATGTTGGGGATCTGTTGAGTTTGTTGAATTGGTTGGTGTTGGGTTTGTTGAGTTGGTTGGGTCTGTTGACTTGGTTGTGTTTGTTGAATCGGTTGGTGTTGGTTCTGTTGTGTGATGAGATTGTTGAGTGGGTTGTGTTTTGTGAATTGGTTGGTGTTTGGTCTGTTGAGTTTGTTGAGTTGGTTGGTGTTGGGTTTCTTTTGTTTGTTGAATTTGAGTTAGTTGGGTCTGTTGACTTGGTTGGTGTTGGGTTTGTTGTGTTTGTGTTGAATTGGCTGGGTCTGTTGACTTGGCTGTGTTTGTTGAATTGGTTGGCGTTGGGTCTGTTGAGGTTGTTGAGTTGGTTGTGTTTGTTGAATTGGTTGGTGTTGGGTCTGTTGAGGTTGTTGAGTTGGTTGGTGTTGGGTTTGTTAAGTTGGTTGTGGTTTGCTGAGTTGAATTGGTTAACTTAACCAGCTGAACGCACACAACCAACTCATCAAGCCCAACCAACTCAACAAACCCAACCAACTCAACAAACCCAACCAACTCAACAAACCCAACACCAAGCAACTCACCTAACGCAAGCAACTCAATAAACACAATCAACTCAACAAACACAACCAATTCAACAGACTCAACCAATTCAACAAACACCGGCAAATACCGTAATTACTCGTGGCGTAAGCCGACGAGTTTTACTTTTTTCGTGTCTCATTAGTGCACGCAAATTTATGCACGAAAATTTTAGTTTCATTGGTCTGATAGAGCGTTTTCACTCACGTGACCTTCAGTCCCGTGGGACTCAAATGACAAAGGCCATGGCAGCCATGTTGGTGTTCCTAACAAAAGAAGTTAATTAAAATTCTTTTGTACGGGAACACCAATATGGCGGCTATGACGTCAAGTGAAAACGCTCTATTGGCTGGCACGCGACCTCGTGAACTCGCTCTTGATTTCAGGATGGTGACAAAATCTCTCCCAGTGTGTTGACTTGAGAAGCAGAAGGCAAAATTACAGCACACAAGCCTTCAAGTTTTGTGTTTTATATAACTTGTCTTACTTTTCAGACATCGTTTTATGTGTTTCCGTAAAAGCACTCGATACACTAGGGAATAAATACTGCAATGGGTTAAAGATGCCACAAGTTGAAGCGGTGTATAGCTTCTTGTTAAAGATTAAATCCAGGCTTTCTAAGGCGAACATAAGCATAACTGACTAAGAAGACAGTAATAACCTAAAACATCCACCACCTCATGGATAATTAATGCAGACAATTCATGACTATCGTGACAATGGTTCATTAAAATTATGCAGTTGAGCTGGTTCTGTACAACAAAAATGTTCACTCAAAACTCCTGTCAAAAAAGACCACTACACATTTGGAATTTCTTTCTCCGTCAAAGAAGAAACATTGGCCATGTTTACATTGTTAACTGTGCGATGATAAACACTGAAACTCAACAACAGTATAATATATATAGGGGAGACAGTATATAATATATAAACTTTCATGATCAGTAACCATAACATTACATACAGTGTCTTACTTTTTAGAATGAAAAGCGACATCTTGAAAGCTCCACTTGACTTCACTGCCATTACCATCAATCCACCACAAAGCTGGAGTATCACTTTTTCTCTTGCCTTCCTGTATTGCATAACAGTATAAATAATGACATTTTGAACATCTCCTTGAATCATTAATGATAACTGCATAATTATAGTTACATTGTAACTGTCGTGAATATGACCTTAAATAGCGAGGACATAAAACAGCATACGAATAAAGATTTCAGTAGGACAAAGAACGGTTTATTTTCTGATTGCTGATAGATGATAAAGTATCTCAGTAATATCCTCCGTTACTTCAAAAATAAGTAGAATTGTTGAAACTATTGTTTAAGTAAGCCCTTTTTTCTGCTTTCTACCTTTTCCTTCCGGATTGGGGGGGGGGGGGGGGGGGGGGGGGGGACTCAATAAAATTGTATATAGTGAGGCTCCACCCTGACTTTGAGTCGAAATAGTTCCCCTTTCTTAAACAGTAGAATCTGATTATACGAAATGCAGTTTCTGCCACACACAAATAGCAAGGTGCTAATTGAAGCGGGCGATAAGAAAGAGAATAAATGATCGTTCACCTTTTCTTTTTGTGTCCATTCGTCTATGACGTCTGCAAAGTTGAAATATTCTGGAACTTGAAAATCTTTTGTTCCCCAAATTACCGTGTCAGCCATCAGAATATCAGTGTTGGGTCCGTCTACAAGGAAATTATAATTAATTTCATAGTTGCTCCTTTTCGAAAGTATTATTTAACGACACTGACAGATTATGACAGGGATGCTGATAGCCTGGGCTGCCGAGGGGGACAAGTGTTAAATATAGTTATGTATTTCCGCAAAGGCTATACTGCTGCCCAAGATGATGCAGTTTATCAGCTATAGCCATTTTGGTTTGAAATAAAACGTAAAACGCAATCACCGTAATGATTCGTTTAGTGCCCGGGGTGCTTATCACTAGGCAGGGCACTTTTAGGACAGGAGAGGGAATGCTTATTAGGGAGCGGACACTCAATGCAACAAAGTACTAATTTATGTTCAATCCGCATAGTCAGAAAGAATTAAGCCTTGTTAAAAATTATCCCTTCCTTTACCCATTCCTGAACACTTGCAATCAATAAACTTGGGGCAGCCTCTCGCGGATTTTGTTCACTTTCGGTGAAAATTTCTCGTTCAGTACCAGCACACTAACATTTTAAGAATTCTTCTTCAGAGTTTTGTAAATACAGAGCTTCTTTGCATAAAAAAAACACTCGGTGGTGAATTTTTGTTGAGTGAACTCAAATAGGTCAGATGTGTCAAGCAGCCAACTGTTACCTGCTTTGCACATGAACATTTGCCTGATGTCAATAACAAACTGGTCAGTACAAAATGCAGACTGCAGACTGGGTATAAAATGCAGACCAGGAATAAAATTCAGACTGTAGACTGCAGACTAGGTATAAAATGCAGACTGAGACCAAAATTGGGTATAAAATGCAGAATGAGGGGAAAATTGTCATTTCATGCAATATGTGATATATTTTCATCGTTAACTTACCCCACTGTCAAGTAATCGCCTTTCCGAGTCCGTTTCCTTGCAATTTCTTCTCCATATGCATAGCCTGTGAACAGTCTTTGTCAATAGTCTGTTTATTTTTTTGCGCTGAAATTGATGACAAACATCACGTTCGAGTGTAAATTGGGAGTGACAGGCCTTCTTACAGTACCTCGTGTTTTTAATGCCATTTGTTCCTTCTACGTGATTTGAACAGGTATACAGTAAACACCCGCTTCCCGGACCCGCTTATAAGAACCTACAGGCTGAAATTTGGAAATTAGACCCCCATTATATAAGAAGCCATTCTGCCTGACATTTGAAAGAGGTTCTTATTTGTAAGATCAGCCCCTGATGAAGGTTAGTTTTGTCTAACCGAAATATCGGGCAAATATTATTAAAAGAAATCAAACGAATTTGCTGTCTGATCAGCCTTGCAGGTTAAACTTTTTTTTTCCAATCAATTAAGTTAATTAAAAAAGGAGGCATTGTATCTTAAAATCCAGCCCCCATGTAGATAGTCTCTCACGCAGCCGTTATTTGTCTCGTCACGCAACGCAGCGTTGCGTGACGAGACAAATAACGGCTGCGTGGGAGACTACCATGTAGATTCAATATGTAGTTCTAGTAATTCAAGCCAGGCTCACAGCCCGAGGGGGGGGGGGCTTCGGTATGGAAATGACGGGGCTGCTCGTCGTACCTTTTAGGGGTCACAATTTGTAGATTGGTACCGCTTAGGATGCTAAAATCTTAAATGACCACCGTTAGATTTTAGGGTATTAAGCTGAAAAAATATGACAGAATATGTCTTGCGTTGTATAAAATTGGTACCTCTTAGGGGTAAAAATATATTTGAGCCACGCCTATCAAATGAGATTCTGGTCCCGGGGGTGACTCACATATAAACATGACGGGGGTGCTCGTCGGAAATTTTCGAAAAACACCCTAAGACGTACCAGAATCTTGTTTGATGGGCGTGGCTCAAATGAAAGAGGTACCAATTCTCAAACAATGCATGTCATATTCTGTCATATTTTTCAGCTTTATATGCCCTAAAAGGTACCGCGATAATTCTAACTGTGGTCATTTTACATTTAAGTACCCTAAGCGGTACTAATCTGCAAATTTTGAACCCTGAAAGGTACGACGAGTACCCCCATCATTTTTATATAGGAGTCCCCACCCCCTGGGATTCTGGGTGTTTTTCGAATTTCTATAGGGGGCTCCCAGAGGTCCACTGAACCGGTCGGAATAAACAATGGAACTAAAACTTGCTGGGACGGCTTCGAATCGACCCAAAAGCCACTCAAGACACAAGTAAACACACAAAGAAGTTCAGGTGAGCCATTTTTATTCAAATATCGCTCCTAATTTTACGCTCAAATTCGAAGCGAATTTTCCCCATACAAATCCTTGTAATTTCGCTATTACGCAACAGTTACCGCGATGTTCAAATTTCAACGTATAAACATCACTTGAGCTTGGGGTACCTGTAGTTGGCCGTGAGTGTATTTCCTGCAGTTTTGTCACGCTGGGCCCAGCTATTTTAATTTTCTTCGTTGCAGGATATTAATTTTCTAGTAGATACAAGCTTAGCAGAGAGAGTTGCCTCTGAGTCAAGGCTGTGATTTTAGCATAAATTCACTTCGCTTTACATGTAGCTGCGTTGAGCTCGATGTTTACATTAAATTCCTCCATTGGCAAAACTGCTTTGTTGATTACATTCATTCTAGGTCACATGATTCTCAGTGTCAGATATCATCTTACAATGGGTTCAATCGTGGCAAGGAAGAAAGCTTGTTTTTTTGTTCGCCGAGGCAAATTAGCAAGTTTAATTATATTCTTCCGGTTTAAGATCAAGTCATACAGCCTTTCATTTCAATGTTGACGTTTAGCGCAAAGAAGAAAACTTTTAGCGGCTGATAAACTCAGGAAGGGTATTGCGTGACACTGGGGTACGTTAAAGTGCCCCTATGATCAAATTTTTTATTTTCATTTTTTTACATTTTCGTGTACTATTAGACTTTCTTACTCGTCTTGCCAAATTTCCATCCATTACGAATATCAGAAGTCATTTTATTTTAACATTTATTTCCGAGATTTTACAGCTGCCATTAATCAACCTTGTTCCAAGGCTTGGTTGCGAATGGGAGAAAGTGACGTCAAAGACTCAAACATACCTCATGGGTTGAAATTATAATAACAATAAGTATTGAAAATCACGCGAAAAGCAACAAAAACTTTGGACTTGTTCTCCGTGCAATTTTCTATGCTGATTGTTATTATAATTTCAACCCGTGAGGTATGTTTGAGTCTTTGACGTCATTTTCTCCCATTCACAACCAAGCCATGGAACAAGGTTGATTAATGGCGGCCATAAATTCTCGGAAATAAATGTTAAAATAAAATGACTTCTGATGTTCGTAATGAATTGAAATTAGGCAAGATGAGTAAGAAAGTCTAATTGTACACGAAAATGTAAAAAAATCAAAATCAAAAATTTGATCACAGGGGCACTTAAAAAACATTGCTCTCGGATAGTCTGCATTTTATACTCAATTTTGGTCTCAGTCTGCATTTTATACCCAGTCTGCAGTCTGCATTTTATACCTAGTCTGCATTTTATACCCAGTCTGCAGTCTGCAATCTGCAGTCTGCAGTCTGCATTTTGTACTGACCGAATAACAAACCAATCAGCATTCGTTATTTCAAATGAGGCTACTGTTGGAAGATTCCAATAATCAATTTAAAACCTGAATTTTATATGCATTTTGATTTCAACAATGCAATCCGTTCCCAATTAATGAAGGTCATTCCCAAATAATAAGCGGAACGCGCTGAGTACTTTGACTGTAAGCTATGATTATAAGGTTGGCTTTTACTTTGGTCGCCGTCGACTAAAATCACGATATTTAAAAACAAACGAAGGAGAAAAGCGTTGCGCGACGACATGAATGACAGCTGCGTAGTAGCTATAATTGAGTATATTGCCCAGAAATAATTAAAACAGTTGCGAGGAAGATAAACGGTACAAGACTGTAATAAAGACTGTAATAATGCATCGCGTGGACTCCTCGTCACATCTGCAATAGCTTATAACTAGATGTGATGGAAGAAATAAAGTTGAAAGATGGAAGTCATGAAAGTTATGTCTACAATATGAAAAAAAAACCTACCTACGCTCCTGGCAAAAATCGCCAACACGGTGGGAGGCTGCAATGTATTGGTGAAGAGATGGAATTGCGAATAACGGAGTACTGTTAAGCGCGAACACACAACACAGAGGAGTCAAATTTGACTGTAATTTCTGCTCTTTTCACCGCGCGAATAGATTTTCCGAAAAAAGAAGCAGGCGTTACAAGTACTAGGAACCAACCCCTTTAGAGTATTTTGATTAGTGTCCAGTGCATTTTCGGTGACGCGCTGTCTCTTGTGAACAATGCATCAGGCGATGAATTTGAAATACACATCTGGTGAAATTTTATCCTCTCAAGCCGAAAGCGGATTTCAACTTGAAGATGAAATTTCACCAGGTCACAGGGCAGGTGTAACACAATCGCCTGATGTTTTTTTAAGTCACGTTCAGTTCAATGAATTTCTGGAACATACAAATTTATAAACCGCGCCGTGCAAATGCGAAAATAGCCTGCGAGCAAGCTCTTGGGTTCGAGGGTTGGAGGAGGGGGAGGGGGAAGGAGCTACTTCCACCCTTCCCCCTTCCTCCTTCCCCCGTTCCCCCTCCCCCTCCCTCTCCCCCCTCCCCCTACCCCCTCCGCCTCCCCCTTCCCCCTTCTCACTCTCCCAGCCCGAGAGCTTGCTCGCAGGCACGGCCGTTTTCCCATGATCGGATATGATTGAAAAATGGTTTGGACAGGTTACTAATTACATTATTTTTCAAAAAACGCAAAAACGAAAACCACGAAACTTGAAAATTCGATCGAACTGGTGCGTTCATACTGCAGGGGCAAAGGTTTCAGTTCTTCATTATTTGAATTAATATGCAAGTGACAGAATCTCTACAGCAAACAAACGACTCGCAGCTGATGTGACAAACTATAGGCGAGATTTGTAACTAATATAGTTCAGGATTCATCTTCCGGAAGACGAGATTTACGAGCAAACTAAATAACAAAAGAAAATCTTGGCTATTGAAAACAGAGAAGGAAAACTTTATAGAGCTTCAGTTATGGCAGTTGCCTCTATTTATTATTTACTTTTAATTCGCTTTTCTGTTTATTTCAATGGATTGAAATTGTACTGAATTTATTTATTATTTATTACAAGTTACTATATTATTGAGAAATGCGCGCGTTCACATACCGCCCCACACGCGCAATAGAAGTTGTTTATTGTCAGATCAGTCAACGACACTTCTACCCCGTCGCGTGCCGCCAGTACTCTTCGGCCACAGTAAAACTGTATGATTATTAGTTAGCTTATTTTTACTCGCTTTATATTTGATCTTCCTTTTGGTGCTTTTAATTCTTTCAGTCGCTAACATTCAAAGTTAGCAGAATGTGACAAAAAAATCAGAAATGAAGGAGATCATTCGACCACACAAACTTTTCTGGCCAATAACATTGCTTGTTAGAATAACACTAGGCAGGAAGAATCGTTAAATGTTTGCTTTTTGACAAACTTGATCTGACTGGAAACACATTATATGCAAAAGAATGGAAAATGGAAATTTGGTTTACCGAAGTTCCAACAGCAACAAGTGGCGAACTAAGATTCTGACGGAGTAAGTTCATAATTTTATTTAAATTTTGTCTTTTTCTGAACTTTTTTGTTTCTCCTCAGAAAAGCCAGGCGCCGAAGAATTATCCAAAAGGTAAATGATAATATATTTTAAGTTCCTACCTTGCCACTGCCATGCATTCAACATTTTCTCGGAACAATGTCTGTAGTAATTTTAAAAAATAAATTGTAAAAGCCGCTAAATTTTGCCCGGCTTATTCGTTTTATACGCCGCCGAAGTCGTTTTACATTCAAGGTGCATAAGTTGTTATGCGCGTTTACATCTATACATCTTGCCGCGGGTTAATTTTCTTGTTTAACTAGTGCTTTTTTAATATTCAAGACTGAAATCATTGACTTTTTATCTTCGATCAAACATAAAAATACAGTACTGAAACGGTTTTTCAGTTGATGTTAAAAAAGCTCGCCGCTTTAATTTTTACCTTCGATCATCGTTGCTGGACCCGAAAAGATCCGAATTTCAGTAATAAATCGAACCGCCAGGGAAAGACACAACTGTTCCAGTTGCATATTATTGTCAACAGCCGGTTAAATTCTATTACTTCGTGAGTTTTAGGGCCCTTACATGAGAGTTTTCGTTTTCCTCCTAGGCCTCCTAAGTTCATCTCGATCAGTGTCATGCATGGTCATTTTCTCTTTGCTGTTTACATGGTTCGCCACGGGATGAGTTCATCCCGGAATGATTTCATCCCTGTTCTAATAGAAACTCGACGAAAAATTCAATGTAAACAGTGACAACAGTCTTCTCGGGATGAAAGTTTAAAGAGCCACTTAATTGTTAAGATAGTCAACGCTCAAGGTCGTGAGTTTTAAGATTCTGTAGAAATTCGCCTGCCTCGCCCCCTGTTTCGCGTGACCATTATCCGCTCGCTAATGTTTTTTCGTTTCTCGCTCGACGGACTAAGCTGGAAAAGAGAGACTGCTCGTAGTCTAATATTATGTATAATTTAAAGATCAATTTATTGGGAAAAATTTGTTTTGTGTCGTGGCAGTACTTATACGCTCGGCTGAGATCAACACTCGACTTCGCTAGCTCGGGTGGGATAACTGTCGTCCCGGGATGAAACCTGACTCATGTAAACGAACATTTGTTTCATCCTCCTCCTCCCGGGACGAAACTCATTTCGGCTTTCATGTAAACGGGCCCTTAGTTATCGAGATTCTATACTGAATCTCTAAAAAAAAGGCGACTTAAGAATAAATGGAAATTAATTAATGATCGAGTTGAAAGAAAAAGTCAATCAGAGTCCGCTTGTCAAATTGAGCCATGCTAACGATTGAATAGATTTGAATCTATAAAGAATTCGCTTTTCGTTAATCAAATAGCAACCTAAACACCTATAAACTTTAGTATATCTACTATCTACAATTCCTCTTACCAAGTAACTCAACAGGAAATATTAATATAACGAATGAAGTTGAACCATTCGCAGTCTGATTACGTCGGCGTTTCAACCAAAGCTATTTTCGATATTTTTCAAGTGCTTCTCAAAATGTTTTGGGCGATCGAGAGAAAACTATATCGTATAATATCCACCCCCCCCCCCCCCCCCCCCCCCCCCCCCACACCAATTAAGCTCGAGAAATCCGCATAAAGAACAGTCTTTATAGATAGTAGACTACCAGGAGACTAAAACATAAAAATGGCTAAATTAGTCTAGTTAACTTTCAATCAGATGACCGGGTATTGTTAAAAAACTGAGAAATATGCATGATCACATAGATTACTATTTGATTTAATTGAGAATTTAATAGGGGGAAAAGTAAAAACTGATCTTTTGCTTTAATTTATAACTTATCTTTGCAAGCATTTTAAATTTCTTACCATGATTTGTTTGGATTATAGTGTGATTTATTTTTTAATCTCGAATGATCAAGACTGATGACTTTGCGGAGCATAACAAAACAGAGATGGAAGACGCTTTTCTATTGGACGAATCGGCGACTAAACAAACCATCTTCTGGTGAGCCAATAGTAGTGCCTGTTAGAATGTGTATGTAGTTTCACAAACTTGTTCTGACGAGAACCCAATTTGGAGTTTGGTCAACAAAAGAAGATTCCTAAACACACAACAAAGAATTGAAGAAAATGGCAGTGTACGTTCGCTATTATGTTCACTATATTTGAGGATTTGTTCTTCTTGATTTTACTGAAATTCTAACATTTTTTCTCTTCGCAGTTTCAGCTTGAAATTGTTTCGCAAGACAACATACTGATTCACTGATGCTTTGTTCCTTAAAAGGTAAATTATTTACTTCGTCCCTGATATGCCTTTACAGCATGGCTTTTTCACAAAAACAAATTTAAATAGTTGTTTACAGATTCTGATCAACGATGGAATAAGAAAATGCTTATCGCCGAATTTCAATTGAAAGAAAAAGGTTGATTTATACATTTAATAGGTCAGGTTTTCATGCATGATGCTCGCATTATGTAATAATTCTATGTTACTTAACAGCTAAGAAACAAATATGGGTATTGTAGTTGCATTATCACGCTTCCTAGTGCACGCATGATGATTTTTTTAAATGAAACAAAAAATTTTGAACAGTCACTTGTTAAGTCTATCTTCGTTTTCGCAAGAAACGTACAGGCGACGTCGGTTTTGTAGTCATTGGATAGCGTGCGAACTGTTTCGCTCGAAGACAAGACTTGAAAAAAAGCTCAAATAATGCAGTTTTATGTTCCTAAGAGGTATTTAGGATACGTTTTGTCATCATTTTCATTATAGCAAACTTACAGATATTCATTCAGCATAACATTTTTCCGCTGTATAAAATTAAATGTAGCTATTTTATGGTTGACTTCAGATTTCTGAGTTTCCGGTTAAATTTAATTTGAATTCCTTTGACATTTGAATTTCCATCCACGACTGGATAATAAAACGTTTTTTGACCAACAAATCTGCTTGCTCATTGTACTGTTTTGTCTCATTTACTATTGAAATTGGGTATATAAAGCATATAATTTAACGCATGTTTGAACGCCAGTGGAAATTTTAACTGAACCATAACAGAATTGCAGGCGAAATTAAGGAAACTTTTCACCATCGACCATTTCGCAGGTCATCTATTTTATTTACCAGTAGGCTTAGGGCTGCTGCTCATATTTTTTAGTAAATTGTACACGTTATCTTAATCTGAGTTATTTATCGTGAATCTTATCAAAACAAACAAACTGTGATAATTACTGAAAAATTCAAACACGGGCTCACCAATAAGAATGCTCGTCTTTTTGCATGCTATCAGCTTTGAAACGCGTTTTGTCGTGTGACTATTCAAATACAACAGAACAAAAGAGGCCACATCATTCGCCAATTCACAAATGATCTAACCAATAGGGTTAGTAATCTTATTTTGCAATCATAAACGTCATCAGCCCTCAAGCGAGTTTTAACGTGTAACGTATCAAAACAAATCCAATTTTAGAGGTTATATTATTGGCCAATTCATGAATGACCTAACCAATAGGAATGCTAGTTCTATTTTGGTATCTTACACGTAATTAGCTTTAAACGTGTTTTTACGTGAAAAATCAATGCTAAGAAGAGATAAAAAGCTCTGTAGTGGCAGAGGTTTATTATTCTTCTTCGGATGACTACAGCCACGCTTGCAAGGTTGGTACTGTTTCTAACGTAGATCTGTTCAAGTCAGCAGCAGAAGGGTTGTATGCTTATGTTTTACAGTAAGTCAAGTGCAAATCAAATTATATTAATATGTTACAAATTTTAAATAGCAGAGGACCACTCAAAGCCGCGATAAATTTGGTGGTAACTTTTCATCCGGATATCCTTAGTAAAGAAGGGATGTGATCAGTGTTTGTACAAGACGTAACTGACGGTGTAGATAAAACAATTGAAGATGCATGCAAGGCTAGTGTAACGGAAATTAAAGGCAGATTTAATGGCCAGCATTTCGACAAGTAAAACTAGTCTTCTCCAGGGCTAGTCACGGTATGAATGAAACATATTCAACAGCTCTTAAAATTTGAATAGAGATTACAAGTATATGATCGGCTAATATAGAATGAAATGGCGTATGAGAAATCCTACAACTAAGTTTCAATAAGTTGTAACACGATATATGTTATTAGTTACGAATTTTTCTAAGGCTAATAGCCACTGAAAATGCAATATTTTGTATAGTAAGCGTGCGTCATTGTTATTTTACAATGCACATATTTGTATTCGCAGTTTGCAAAATAAACCCAAGACATCGATATGAATATACTGCTGACCACCACAGTTTGTCTGCTGCTATCACTACTGATTACTTTGTGTTCTGCGAATGACAACAGCAGCAGCAGCAAACCACGTGACAACAAGGTAAGTTGTCTGTTCCTATATTTATCGTGTGGTCCATAATTGTCAGATATCTGACTTCTCTTTACATATGTTCTCCGGCATTTAATATCATTTATTTTCTTCTTTTCTCTAACTACCCAAGCAATCGACCTTATCTATTTGATGCATAACTATTTTTATCCAAGTTTGTGGTTATGGTAAGCAGAGGATTACAATAACCAAGGAAACGCTAGTGCATGCGCTCTCTGGAACCCTTGCTACTTCTCTTATACTGATCTCTCCTCTGGGGGCAGGGTGGCAAGACTCTCCTAGTGCGTTGAGTCCAGCAAACGAAATATACGCAAACCTTCAACATAAAAATTTGAGGACAACCCTCATCCCCTTGAAACATATCAAATCATTGTTCATTTTACTTTGTCATTTAGGGTTCTCAACAGACGTCACCTTACGGGACTTGTGGTCACACTGCTTGTTTCTGTGCACCAGGAATTCCAGGCATCCCAGGAAGCCCTGGAACCGCGGGACCTACAGGTGCTGCGGGATCACCCGGCAATCATGGACCTGAAGGACCCATGGGCCCACGAGGAAACAAGGGTGATGAAGGAGCTCGTGGAAAACAAGGTCCCAAGGGAGCTACAGGTCCTGTTGGTCCGTTTGGAAACAGGGGTAATGAAGGAGCTCGTGGAAAGCAAGGTCCCAAGGGACCTAAAGGACCCTCAGGTCCAGCGGGTCCACCCGGAAACAACGGCAAAGCAGGTGCTCGTGGAATCCAAGGTCCCCCAGGTCCTTCGGGAACTCCAGGATCCTTGGGACGAAACTGGAAACAGTGCGTTTTTAAGAAAATTGATGACGACAGAGACACCGGTTTAATCAAGGTAAATACTTGACTCTTAGATTTGTTCACTAGTGACATGCCTTGATCGTCATGCTTAAGATGTTTTTATATATGAATCAAGCCAAGATTTACAGAAATCATCTGATTCGGCTAAAACTGATAAATTGAAACTAGAAAACATAAAACATGAATGAGTCTGATCATATGATTAAAAAGTTAGAAAAAAAAAACATAATAAAAACGTATCTACCAACTTACATGAAATTTATCATTGATAAAAACTAAAATCAACCTACAGTCAAAAAAGCAATATACATAAAACATCATAGAAGACTTTTTAATCTCTTTTAGTTTCTTTATTTTTATTCATTTCGGTAGGAATGTGTTTTCAAGAAAACATCTGACAAAACAGCACTGAGAATCTTTTGGAATGGTGATTTTCGCGTTGCTAACTGTCACAAATGCTGCAATCGATGGTATTTCACCTTTAACGGTGCAGAGTGCTCGGCTCCAGCAGCCATCGATGGTGTGTTCCTCTTATACCAAGGAACTAGCTGGAAAAAGAATCCACACCGTCCACGTCACATTGAAGGAATCTGTGAGAATCTCCGCAAGGGCACTGTGCGCGTGGGATTCTGGGTTGGTAAATGTGCTGGTGTGAAATCTGGAAACGCTTACACGGGCTGGAACTCAGTGTCCCGGATCTACGTGGAAGAAGTAACTCCCCCACAGGCCTAAAAGAACAGTTCCAATTCCTTTTTTCATGGTTTAAGGTGCTTCGCAGCCATTTATAGGTTGTAAGCGTAATTGAACGCTTGGTGCTTAATAATGTGTAATAGTTCTTGCCAGGAAAGGGAAAAAGATACCTTTGAAAGCCAGTGGAAGTTAAAATCGACCTGTGGGCATAACAAACAAGCTGAAATAAATAATGATAATAAAGACGGGCAGTTTCAAGATATTAAATCCGCAGATGTTTCTGAACGGTGTGGGGGGATAAATAAAGAGAACATAAACCATTTTTCTGGCATGTAGTTAAATTAACAAGGAATATGCAAATAAAAAGAGGTAACTGAATAAAATAGCGCGTGTTGTGTAAATCTATTGGGTAAAGATTAATTTACAATTGACTTTTTAGAGTTCGTTGGTTCTTGAACTGACAAATTTTACTACTGGTACATGGCATACTACGCATTTTACGAATTTGTTTTCTACATTATTTAATATGCTCTCAATTCCACTTTGACCAAACATTGCGGCAAAATTGAATTGGAAGAGATTGCTAAAGAAAGGATTTCTTGTTATTTTCTGCCGTATTTGCCATTTTGTTATACAACTTGGCACTCGTATTACGCCTTAATCGCTCAATTTTGTGATTCAGACTGTCTGCACAAATCCTGCTCGTCGCTAAAAGCATTTTAGCCCAGCTTTAGAATAAGTCTACTACCCCAAGTACGTGCCTGAGAGATTTTTCCTTTTAAATCAAAATAAAGATATAACAGGTCTGTTGTTCTAGATGTTGTCGTTTTTTGATCTTAGGAAAAAATCTCTAGCTGTGATACTGACAGCTATAAAGCGTAGCGAACGGAAGCTAAAATTACAGCCTTGACTGAGAGAAACTTCAACTCTCTACAAGTTGAATAGCTTATTAAGCTTCAACTCTCTCTGCTATAAAACTTGGATCCTGAAAATTAAAATCCTGCAGACAGACTAAAATAGCTGGGCTCAGCGTGACATTAATGGATGTCTAGAAAACTCAGACTTTGAAAACTCAGACCCCCCTTAAAAATCGTGACTATAATAGAACAGGGTGACCTATGAGTACAGTACATACGAGTGACATACAAGTACATACGAGTGACCTACGAGTATATACGGATAACATACGAGTTCATACGAGAACACATGAATCGCGTACTTTGTGGGCGAAATACAAGGGGGGCTTTGTGAAAAGGGTAAAAATAGCGACACAAGATTCGCGCGTGTTTGCCCCTGAATTGAAAGGGATTGCGCGCACGAGCCACACGTGCAGGGCTGCCACCCCATTTTAAACCGTTCGATTCCGTTCGGGCATCGAACTCATAAAAAGTTTTGTGTTCGATTCCGTTCGATGGCCGAACTGCATCGAACTCTTTCGCTCGATTAAGTTCATTTTCATTCATTTCCATCACTGTGAAGCAATAATAAAACAGCTGGTTTTATATAGACACTTAAGGTTGTTATATGCTTTGTTATTCTTATCATGGTGTAAACTGTATGGCAGGCCAAATATTCAATCCAGAGATAACTGTAATATTAACTCATTAATGATCACTTGTTCATCTTTTAGCTTTGAATGAAGAGAAAGAGGTGAGGAGGGCGGGTCATTGAAGATACCATGGGTCTCCTTTCAATGGAGTTGGGGTCGTAGCAGATACCATGGGTCTCCTTTCAAGGGAGTTGGGGTCCCAGCAGATACCATGGGTCTCCTTTCAAGGGAGGTGGGGTCCCAGCAGATACCATGAGTCTCCTTTCAAGGGAGGTGGGGTCCTAGCAGATACCATGGGTCTCCTTTCAAGGGAGGTGGAGTCATAGCAGATACCATGGGTCTCCTTTCAAGGAAGGTGGCGTCGTATCAGATATCATGGGTCTCTTTTTAAGGGAGGAGGGGTCATAGAAGATACCATGGGTCTCCCGATTGTGGACGTGGGGCCACTGTTAAGTGAGCTGAGGGGCGCTGTGCAATTTATCATAGGTATCTAGATAAGGGGAGGGGGCTATCGGTTGAGACAGTAGTCTCAACCTATTTTGGTGGGTCCCTAGCATGTAAAATAGTTTTGACCAGTTCCCTTAAGGGGGGGGGGGGGGGGGGGGGGGGGGGGGGGGAGGGGTTTCACGGTTCGGCGTATGTGCGAGCTATGACGTAACCCATTTAATTTCGTTGTTTAGACCAATCGGAAGCGAGTAGATAACTCTGGCGGGAAGTTTGCCCGTAAAAATGTCGCGGTCAGTCTGCTGATTGAATAGATGATTATACATACCCATGTGCGCCATGAAAACCACCAGCGTAGAATAAATCCTTCGGGTCAAAGGTTTGTACATATTCTCAATTCTGTATATAACTTTTTGAACACTTGTATATTTTATTTTTAAGTTTCACTACATTTATTGTAATATGTATTTTATTTGGACTGATTATAGTAAGTGATTATTGAAGTATGTGAGTGCTTTTTTAAATGATAAAATTGGTAAGAAATCGAATAAAGCATTTTAATCTGTGCACATGCGCGGAACCGTGAAACCATCCCGGCCTTTAAGTATTTTATTTAACCTTCTATTTCTTTTCATAGGAATGTATTTCAAGAAAATAAATATATCTTATTGACCAAGCGCGAGGGCCGTACTGGGAGAATATCGGCCCGAGGTCTTGACAGTACGGACCGAGCGCAGCGAGGTCCGTACAGAAAAGACCGAGGGCCGATATTCTCCTAGTACGGTCCCCGAGCAAGCTTGGTTAATAAGAGATTTATTACACGACTCCTGCCGGCGGGAAGATCGCGCAGGATCATGCGGGACAATGCCCGGTCCAATACTTAGAGAATATTGGACCGGCAATCGAGCATTCTGATTGGTTGGTTTTAGTTATTGGCCCTCTGACTGTATTAGTCGTGTAATAATGGACAATACAGTGCTTCGTGTCTTCTGGGGTGGCACCGGCTCCACCTTGCTTACTGTAGCGATTGTTGCAGACGATGGTATTTCACCTTGAACGGTGCAGAGTGTTCGGCTCCGGCGGCCATTGATGGTATCGTCTACATGATATATGGACATAGTGGCCGATCCACAAAGGATTTACTCCGCCATCGACAAATCGAAGGAGTCTGCGAGAAACACCACAAGGGCATAGTGCGTGTGGGATTCTGGGTCGGTAACTGTCATGGTTATGGGTTTGCTGACGCGGCAGGAGTGACGCGGTAACGGGCTGGAAATCAGTGTCCCGAATGTACGTGGACTGAGAAATACCTCCCCCACAAGCTTAAGAAGAGCGGCCGATCTGGATTTCAATTTTAAGGCCTAAAAAGTGCAGATTTTTTATTTCTCTCTCGTTTAGTTCTAAGCTGCCTTAAAAGTTAGCGCTATGGACAGAATAATCATTAAAAGGTCTAATAATTAAAAATATATATATATATATAATTTATTGTAGGCCTATAGACAAGATAAGTAAGCTGAAGTAAGTTATTTTAACAAATACCAAGCATTTTTATTGTTGAACTTTGAAGGGTACAAAGCTTATCTTTCTGGCAGCGATGTAATCAAGGAATATACAAATAAAGGTTGGAGTAAATGAATGAAAGAGCGTGTTGTATGAACTGTACTTCCGTTGTACTGCATTAAGTTTAGGTCGGCTTTGAAACGTTTTGCAGCAGTTTTCCGCGCTCCACTATTTTAAGCATCAGTACCACTTTATGGCAATCAAATAACAATGATTATAAGCAAATTAAACCAATTGTGACAAATGGTTCCTTGCAAGACTTTGTCCTTAGTTTAACGCATATCCGATATCCAGTAACGTTTCCGGGGTATCCCTGCCCTCCCCCTCTTTCCAGACTCTGATGTCCTTGGCTTTGGCGGACTGTGCTCGTTTCAGTATTTTTTTTTAAAATTCAATAACCGCTTATAACAACGTATCACTCATAATTTTGCTTAATACTGTAATATCTGACTTGCAAGTTATTTCAAATTTCATACGGATCTTAATGAATAACAAATATTTATACATGGGGAAAATCACTTCAGGTAATAAACAACTTTTATCAAAATGGACCCTGATATACAGTAAACATGCAACACCCACATATAAGAACCTAGATTTTTCCAACTTAGCCTAAATAGGTTCTTATAGAAATGGTATTTAGTGGGATTTTAGGCTACTTAGGTTCTTAATTTGATAGGGGCACTAGCGATCATCACAGATAACTACTACAGGACATATGTGATATGGAAAGCCATTGATGCATGACATAGATGCAAGGAAGTTTCAATGTGCTTCAAAAACTGTGACTTCGAAAATGAGAGAGACACATGGAACTGTATTCTTAATACAATTGCATTGTGCAATCCAGTATTGGCGCAGACATGATATCGATGGTTTACATTTAAGTTCATTCTTTGAATCTTACTGACTTAAACCTAGACTAAAACTTTTTTCTGTATTTTCATCTGTGCCTTCATTTTTGACCTATTAAAAATTTTAGGATTAATAGGTTCTTATGAACAGGAGGTTTGAAATGAAAATTTTAGCCTAACAGGTTCTAAAATTTTAGGTTTTTACTGTATTACAAATATATAGTAAAAATCTAAATAAAACCTCAAGAACCCTCGGTACCAGCGGGTCCAGGCAATACCAAGGGTGTTGCAGGCGCTCGTGGAATCCAAGGTAACCCAGGCCCCTTGCAGGGAACTCCAGGATCCTTAATCGTTGAAAAATCTTAATCCGTTGAAAAGATATTGTATTTTGAAATTTGCAAATGTTCGGGAAATTGCACGACTTATTACAAGGAGACAATGCAGATCTTTATTGAGAATAACTAACTCCCGACAAAAAACATTGTCTATTTCGGTCAGTAATAGGCATTGACTTTCACTCTTCACGGCACTCTAATATGGACACAAACTTACATACTGGCTAGTCTGGATTAACGAAATCGCCTCCCAAATGGCCAATGAATACAGGAGCCCATATCTTTAGCTTTAGATCTATGGGAGGGATCTTTTAGGGATAACATTTTGTGGTTTGGCATCATCGACGGAAGGGTGTCTCAATCGAACTTAGGGGATAGTGGGCTTGTATTAAAGAAGTCGCGCTTCTTGCACCTGTTCACTGGAGACATGTCAAACAGTATTACATGAAGTGATCAACTGTGTTGTCGTCACAAGAACGAAAAACAAAGATGGCGAACTCGGGGTGGACACAATTTCAGCCTTGGCAAAACCAGCCTCTTCCTCCAGGCTGGGAAGCAAGATATGATGCAAACGTCAGACGATAGTAAGTTTTAGCGAATATAAAAGTTATTTATTTCTTGGTACTTTTGTATTTCATGGAAAGTAAAGCGTAAGGCAGAATTCCGGTTTGCTCGAGTCAATTAAATTCGACCCCCAGATGGCCAAGGAAGAAGAAGAAATGTAATTGCGAGAAGCTACCGATATTAGACATTTTTAGGATCATGTTGTTCTCATAGATTCTTTAGTTTATTTCGTTAGAAGTAAGTGTAAATGTTTTGTACACTGTCTTGACCGGCGCTATTAGTGTTCTGCTTTTTTACGCTCAGAATTGAATATTAGAACTTTTACGTGTAGCTTATATGCCGATCAAGTAGTAGGTCGCTGAAAGGGACAATAAAAAATGTAAAGATAAATCTCTTATAGAATGCATATCAACAATCTGTTTTTAAAACTGCATGCTGATCGGCATGACTCGCTGCCATCTTTACACAATAATTCCAAAAGACAATTTGACCTATTTTAAGCTACTCATTTTAAATGTTGTGCAAGATTATACAGCCATGCAAAGTTGGCTGGGCATCATTACAACAATCAATGCACACTTGCATGAAGACAAATGAGTGTCTAAAAAAACTACTGTAAGTCAAAGACCCCCTCAAGTTTGGGGGATTTAATCCCCAAAACTAAGGCCCTGTCCACACTTATGCATTTTTGTTTGAACATGCCTACCTTTTTATCCATTTTTACCAACCGTCCACACTAAAACGATCAAAAACGGAGATGTTTATTTATGAAAACGAAGCTTTTCGAAAACGCTTTTCAGAGTGAAGACTTTTGAAAACGCAGGTGTATTGTTTTAGTGTGGACGGCAAAAATAGAGCTTTCCAAAAGCGTTCAAGTCACAATAATTAACTTGTGACGCGTAGTAACGAGTAGTATCACTGATGCTATTGGTGCATGTGCATAAAAACTCATCTTTGGATCATAGTTTTTCAGCCCCTAGTGTGGACAGTCAAAAACGATGTGAAAATGCGTACAGTTGTATGTGGACGCAGATCTTTTTATCCATTTTTGGGGAACCAATAACGGAGGTTTTCAAAAACGCGTTAGTGTGGACGAGGCCTAAGACCTAACACACCCTCAAAATCTCAAAAACTAATATTGTGTTCACATCAACACTGAAACATGTTTAGAATAAACATGTTTCTCGTAAACATGTTTTCAATTTCATTGTTCACATTAGTTGTTTAGTTTAAAACACGTTTCACACCTGCTTCCATAATTTATGTTGTTTTACAAAACAAGCAAAATTATTATAATAAAGCTCACATAAAATATTTACAATTACAAATGAACCAAAATAAAATAGAGCTTAAACTCGCTGTTTCATGAATTGTCATTTAATTTCACTTCTCAAGCCCTTCAAGAACGAAGGGCATTGCAGCATTCAACAAGGAGACTACATTTGCGCTAAAGTGTTTCATTTGGCTTAGATTGAAACTACCTCGTGAAGTAGTTTCAATCCTGCTCAGAATAAACATGTTTCGATCATGATTCCCGCAATGTGCCGCCTGATGTGAACAAATTTCCATGTTTCATTCATGATCAGACTACCTGTAAACATGTTTTGCCCTAATGTGAACACAGCATGAGACCTACATGTATTAAAGACCCTCTCAATCAATCTCAAAAACTTCGACCTAAGATCCCGTCCAAAACTAAATTAAAATAATTATTGTATATGTGTAACACAGGATTTGTTGTTCCAAAACACTGTTTACATAATAATTGTTTCTAATGCCTTTTGTCAGTATGCTACATTCTCTAAATGAAATTGAAGCAGAGTTATTTCTCTTCTACAGCACTGCAGTTTAACAATAATCTGAAGGTAGCTATGACTGATTAAACACACTAGTAATTTTTTGTTGTGATTTTGCAGTTATTTCATTGACCACACCACACATAAGACGACATGGGAGGACCCCAGGGTGAGAAAACCAGAAGCCATTCCTATGAGTCAATTTAAGGTGAACTAGAATTATACAGACAACCAGTTGCATCCAAGAATGTAGATGTACAGACAAACATTTGATAACTTAAACTCTAAAAGCACGAGATGGAAAAGTGGTAGCATTTCAGCAGGGCTAAAAAAAGTCCTGTCCCATTGGCCGGGAACAAGTAGATTTTCCTGTTGGGCTAGTAACTTTTCCTACTTACTTACCCAGCGGGCAAGTCCAGACTAGCCATCTGCTGACTAAAATGGTAATTTTAATACTAAAAAGTAAACTTTGGCAAGTACGTAACTGCCTGGGCAAGCAAAATTCGAGAGTTTCTTGTCCAAAGGGCAAGCTGGAGTTAAAGTTTTTTTTCAAGCCCTGTTCAGACTTGCAAACATAATGTTATAGTTCATACAATAGTTCCTGCACTAATGTGTTTTGTTGCTAAGAAAACAACCCCTTTCAGTGAGCTGTATACTGATACAGTCAAAAAATGAAAATATACATGTAGGCTCTCTAAAAATTCCCAGAGCACAAGCTTGCCAGTTGCCCCCTCCTCCTTTCTCATTTTAGCTGAAAAGTCCAGAAATTGAATTGGGATTAATGTACATCTAACCTGTTGTATATGCATACATCAGTGCCAAAGAAAAAAACAATTCTGAGAAAAATATCTTGTAATAATTATTAATAAACAGTGATAAAGATCATAATAATTACATGGATTGTACACATATGTTTTGTCATGTGTGTGCATTCTTAGATGCAACTATCTACTGTACTGTGATTTTACACAGTGAGTATATTAATATATGTACATGTACTGTAACTTGTAAGTTCTTGTTTGCTTGTTTTGTTTTGTTTTGTTTTAATTAACAATGAACTCATCAATAATGACCAAGTTGCTGTAATGTAATGCTCAGTTTTAATAATAATATTATTGTGAAGTAGTCTTTAATCTTTAATTAGAATAATATGCCTTTAGTAACATTAACACTAATCTGGCAATGTTAGTAGTGTACAAAAATCAACAAATAATAAAGTAATATCTATTAGTTATTAACAATGAAAAGGAAGCTTGCACAATTAAATAGTTATCCAAAGAGCTTTGAAACTGCTTTGAAACATTTTACACAATAAATGTGCTCTTGGGTAGCTAGGTGCCTCACATGCATGGGGCTTTGTGTGCCGTTCATGCCCTTTTCTTTTTGGTACATCTTACAGTACAGCCCAAAAAATAATGCATGTGCAAGAACTTCTTTTTGTGTCCGCAAAACTGCAACTTCTTGCGGCTACTTGCAGGACGTTTGCACTAGCATTCTGCAAGCCGCAATAACTTCTTTGCAGTTTGAAGCTGAAAACCGCAAGAACTTCGTTGTGCTTAGATATCTGGACTGCAAGAACTTCTTTTAGTCAGATGGCACAGTGGAACTTTTGTTAGGAAATATCAGTCTCAAAGAATAAAATAGTGTTGATGTTTTAACACAAGCGCTATAAAAAACTTCTTACGGATGGACCAGGTAACTTGTGGGGTTCTTGCAGTTTAGGTTCTTAACTTCTTGCGGCTAGAATTTCAACTTCTTGCGTTTCGAATGTTCTTGCGGGTAAACCTCAAAAACATGGCATTTTTGCTTCTTGCAACAGCTTGCGCGTTATTGTGTTCTTGTGCCACTTCTTGCTCATGCATTATTTTTGGGCTGTACTGTACTTTGAAGCTTGTGTCCAATAAAGTTGATAAATAGAAGTGAAAAAAAAAAACGTTTTTGCGCCAGCCATTGTTGTTAGCCTTGCTTGCCAAACATCATGAAGACTTTGCCCATTTTTGTCTTACATGAAGGGATACTTGTATCTTGTACTAGTCAAGAATGATTTTTTTTTAGAGTGGATGGGTTGGGTGTTGCGAGAGCAGAGTTAAAGTTCATGATTCTCATATGATCTTCATCTAACTTGTCTGTAGGCACAAACAGAGTGTACAAGTACATGTAAGGCTAGGATGGTTTCTCTTCATCTGCCCCTATCCTGTGCCAGTTTGACACAGCGGACATTCTATGAACCTTACCCAAAGCCGTCTCTCTCTCTGACTGTTTTTCTTCCTGTTGTTATGGGTCTTCCAACTCTCTCCTCCCTTCTGGTCTCCATGTTAAGGGGGCCATGTCACCTGTATTTAGAGTCACTTTGAAATGCCAAAAAAAAACATACAGTATTTTTATCACTAGAAACCTAACTGGGGAGCAGGGATGGCACAGTGGCGAGAGCACTCACCTCCCACCAATGTGGCCCAGGTTCAATTCCCGGGTTGTTGTTAGTTCACAAACTTGCTTCAAGAGTTTTTTTCTCTTCTGGTTTTTTCTCCCTCCTCAGAAACTAAGATTTCTGAATTCCAATTAAACCTGAAATTCAAGGACCACACGTTTGTCTGTGGCATCTCAAATTCTTGGTCTCGCCAAAAAATAATAGGGCCATCTCGGAGTCTTTAATTGACATGTAGAAAACTTGCAACTTGGGAGTCTGGTAAATCCCGCCTGAGTTTACGGTGAGAAGCTTTTAATTCAACAAGCAGCACTGGTAACTTATTAATTTTTGTGTTACTAGCCAAAAACTAACAAACCATAGCAATTAACTGAACATAATCGATAATGCACTGTCAGTAGTCTGTGTCTCTGGCTTGGATTTTTTCTTTGCTTCTCTACAAGTCTCAGATTTGAACCATTCGCTACCCCTTATGCAATATTATATATAACAACCTCATCACATAAATTTCTTCATTGTGCAGGTGGGGAAATTTTTGTTGCCCATTGGTGGTTGAATTAATTACTCTTCAATGTATATATACTTCCAACAACCATGTACATCTGTAGTCACTGTTGTATTGTTTTCTTTATTCTTGTTCAGACATCATCTAATGCTGGGGCAAGCTCTAACCAGTTGGTAAAGTTTTCAACTATTTTTTTTAGTTACATGTACTTACAAGACAATTCTGTTTGGGACTGCGCGCATATACATGTATTCTCATTCTGTTTTAATATATAACATACTACATGTAGTTTTGTACACAGACTACTAACAGAATGGAACCTTACTGTATACAGATAGGCTAGTCTAAATGTAACACCAGAGCTCTGATAGGGAATAGAGTGGCTTTAATTGCTTTGTACTGTAGTTATTCATTTCAGGAGTTTCTCAAAAAATTTAGTATTGTAAAATGTAAAGATAATGTTGGTAAAGGGAAATATTTGCAGTGTTCTCAGTCGAACCCGTAACCCGTAACACCTATGGAGGGTGTCACTAGTATGTGTTACAGCTGCGAATTAAGGTGTTTCAACGCAATGTTCAGTTAGGCATCTTGGCCATGTGCCACATTGCTGTTAACCGAAATGGAACAGTTGATTAAAAAAAGTTATTGAGAACCCTGATTTGCACTCATGTACATGTATTTTGGCCCGAAATTTTTGAGAGCCTGTCAACAAGGAATGAAAAAAATATCAAATAGTAGGGATCTTATTTTAGCATATCATTGAAAAACCTGCGAAATTCCCCAAAGTAGATCCCAAGAAAACTTCATGCCACACAGTAGGATACCATGCTTTCTTCTCATTATCTAATAAAAATGTATTGTGTTCATACAGGAGACCAGTTTTGGTGGTTCTGGCTCCTCAGCAAGGCAGGAAACTACAGTGGCAAAACCCAAGGTACTTGCAATACATGCAGGACTATGTTTGTGTGTCTTTGTTTCCATACCTGCCAACTTTTTCCGAGTGATAGGCATGAGCATTTTTTTGTGGGAGTGCCAGGATTTCCGAAGGCGACCTAATCATATCCGAAGACAGCCCAATCTATTCTGAAGATGTTCGAAGATGTTCCAAAAGAGTTCTGAAGTTGCCATGGACCTCAGACCTCCGTTTAGAAACTTCCAGCTGTAATCCTAATGTTCAGAACGATAAAAACTTACAAAAAAGTGCCAAATTTTCATGAATGAAACTATATTTTTAATTGGATCATGCAATCAGTTAAGGCTGATACATGTAGCTGAAATCTGTAAGTCAGGCACGAGAAATTGCTCCATAGGCATGAGTTGGCGTGAGATCGGAGTTTTAGACTCGCAGGCATGAGACTTGGCAGGTAGAATACAGTTACATAAAATGAACTTGTATCCTTTAGGCAGATGTTCGTTTGCCCTCTCAAATGTTTACAGTCAACTCTCTCTTAACTGACACCTCAGTCTATAAGATGGATACCTCCGAGTCCCTAAAACGAACACCTGAAGTTGGTCCCTGTCGTCCTTTAGTAATTTTTTTGCAACTTAACTCTCCTTACATGCTTAAGAACCCTAAAATGGACAACAGACAATTAAGTCAATGTATATACATGTACACTTGAGTAAGTGTGTTTTTGTGGTGAAAAAGTAGTACTTCAGTACTTCAAGTTCTTAAAACCTATGTCCTTTTTAATTAAAGAGATAGGGTTTAACTAAAAGAAAGTAAAATTACATAGTACATAAGGGGGAGAAATGACTGAAAGTACATGATAAAAATTATTGGGCCTATAGATTTATGTTAGGGCATACAAGTGATACCTTTTCATTATATTTTTGTAGATTAATTATTGTTGCAAACCTTTCATGATACATGAAAATAACAAAATTTTAACCTACATGAAAATTTGAGACATTAGGGTGATTACTGTAAATAGCTCAGTCTCTTTATGTCTTATTAATTTGCATGTGTTCTTTTATTTGCGGCATCAGCCAGTACGTCTAGCCAGTTTCCATGATGATGATGACTTACCATTAGCTTCCGAAGTCTTTTTGACAGAAATGTTTAAAGAAAAGAGTTTTGAAGACAAGGAAAATGGTGGGTCTGCAGATTTTAACCTTATTTATTTTTTTTATTTTCCAAAAAGGCCAAAAAAAAGAGAAAGGCCATCCCTAAAACTGAGGATTATTGGCCAGGCAGTCAGGGTGATGTTATTTTACAGAATTTATAATGCTGCCAGGCTCTTGAACAAGTTTACATTTGAGGCCTGGGAGAAAACAGAGTTCCAACCTTGACTACAGTACAGTGAAACCCTTCCATATGACCATGCAACCACCTGGTTATTAAAAAAAATTGTGACATTTATATAGCGCACTTTCTATGTGATACTCAAATGCGCTTTACAACACTGTTCCGGGGACTTTGCCAGACTGCTAATTCAGTTTACAATTTAATGACGAATGTGACACAGGTGCCCCCATAACTTAAACAAAGCAGACCACAGACACAGGGGATTACACTGTATGTCCCCTCCTGTTTGTGAAGAGTGCTATGGGATCTTTAAATTAATGTCCCCTACAGGAAGGACAACTGACAAATGTAGGAGACAAGAAGGCCAACAGCTTAACATCACCGCCCAATAATGCGATCATCTAAACTGAGGCAGATGTTGAGCACACAGCTAGCATGATCTTACAAGTTATTTTCAGACCCTGGTTTTTGGTCCAGCCTGGGTTCGAACCTGTGACCTCCCACATGGTAGTCTGGGGCTCTACCAACTGAGCTAAATAAATTAATGTTGCTATCTTGGTTTTTTTTTGTATCTTAAAACCTCATTAATTCAGCCACATTTGTACAGCAACACTTCTGTTGGTTGTACTGTGTGTAGGGGCTTGTGATTCTTTACTCATAAAATGCATGCTTCTTTATGTACAACTCATTTCAGTGAAAAAGAAACTGATTCGGGAGTTTCCTGACGTTGATGAAGTTGTAATTGATGTGGCACTTCGTAATGTAAGTGTAATGTGTGTTGTACTTAATTTTCTCACAAAAAGTTGCTGTTCCAAAAAAAGAAGTATGATATCATAGCATTTTCAAAAATTAAAATTACATACATTACAATACATGTGAAATCATAAACGGGATTTACAGTGTACTTGCCTCTTATCCTTGCATCCTGGGTGCTGAGTGGTAATTTATTTTATACAAATCATGATTTAAATTTTAAACAAGAAAGGGATTTCCTGGTGAGTTCATCTGCATCCCTTTTTTGAAAAACTCTGGTAAAGAAGAGACCACTTGCAGTGAGTGAGTCCAACAGATTTTGTTTGATTCTTTTTTTCTTTTTTACTCCTTTTTTTTTTCCTGCTTGCAATTTTTTATCTCTACGATGAAATTGTGAAAGTTTATTGACTTTATAGGTTTTTATTCAAGGAATTTTGTACAGTCAATTTGTTCGATGTTTCAAATCACAATTTCAAAACAAACACTTCTATGCACACAAGTAGACACAAGTACACAAGACTTGTGTGGTAACTTAAGTACACAATGATACATTAAACAATAAAATTAATTGTATATAATTATTTTTCTTCTTTTATTCCCCTTTTCAGGCCAAATACGATGAAAGGAAGACCAGGGAATTAGTAAAGAGGTTGCAAGGTAATTTAGAAAATTAATTGTCTGAGGTATGATCTGATACTTTGATCTTGACCTTCTTAGAGGGACACTGTCCTGACAAAATAACGAAATTTTGCTTACTTAATTACCATGTTATATCGCCAAATGCCACCAAATATACAGCTAAATTGGATAAAAAGATTCTATAGAAGTTAATGCAGAAGTTAATGGAGAAAAAAAATGCAGGATTACAAGGATGGAAGTGGATTACCGTCCATCAAATTTTATTTTATGCCCCGGGGGTGGGGGGGGGGGGGGGTACTCTGCAAATTTTTGGGCGAGGGTGTGCCGCTGGGACTCTGAGACCCTTCACCTACACTAGACCATTTTAGCTGCATTTTGCTAAGCACCAAAGAACCCTACCCTATCCTAGACCAAATTTTTAAATGCTTTCTTTGTTATTAGTTATCAGGGATCAGTAAAAATGCTGTACCGCCCGCCCTACCGATTTTTAAATGCCATTTGCCAGTAAACCTTGTCTAGACTAAATTCTTCAAGCAACTGATCAGTTTTGCCGAAAATGATACCCTTTTCTAGACCAAAATTATCTGATTACTATACCCTATTCCAGACTAAACTGCCTGAAAACCATACCCTTCACAGCGGCACATACCTATATAGCGCATATATGGGAGCACCCCCCCCCCCCCCCCCCCCCCCCCCCGGATTCTATGACAGGGGGTCTAGAAATCAAAATGACCATTCTGGTGGAATTTTGAGTTTTTTAGCCAGTGATTTGTCTTTTTAGCTCGTATTTCTTGGCGTTTATCACTTTTGGCAATTTTTTCTTCCTATTACAAAAATAATAATAAAACAAGCTTAAAGCAGGCACGTGGTCATAATCATGAAACCACAATATTATATATCAGCCAGGGCACTGTCCTTTAACTCATGTGAATGTTGATGGTTATGGTTACACAGTCATGTATAAAATTACATGTAGGTGAACACTTTTTTTGTCTCACGATGGAGTCACATTGAGATTTTGATCACAATGTTTTGACTGCTATTACTGCTAGTCTTCATCAGGCAATGAGGTTGATTGGTTATGTGTCGCTTATGTAGCACATTGGTTTGTTACTATTGGTGCATTTCGATCCTCATTATTATTCCTCACAGGTCTGATTTGTTATCGATCGGTTGTTGTGCTTCTTGATTGCACGTAGGCATCCATGCTTCAAGAATTTTGATTCCACTATCTCTGTTAATATTATTATGATGAAGTCTTATGTGGATGGCCTCTTTAACCCTACAGGTGTACCAGTGTGGGTCACGGTCAATAAACTTAACCTTGTTCTAAATTGGAAAGTGCCCGGTCTTGTTAGCGTGTTCCAAAACCGCGGAGGTTTGAGTATGAGCAAGCCGTACATGTATGTCCCTACATGTATGTCTCTACATGTTTATCATGTTCTTTTATTCTTTCATGCATCAATGTCTCTGTTTCCCAGGTATACCCTTTGCCGCATTCGCAAGGAATCTTATAAACAACACCATCTTGTTTATTAGAGTCAAGCGTTGTGTCAGATTTGAAAACAGTGCTTACGCTTTGTTGTTGTAGGCTGCGGCAAAGAACCTCCGATACACCTTTGATATACATGTAGGGTAAAACCGCCGTAGATTTAAAATCCTGCGTGGGTTCCTCCTTGACTGTTGATCTTTTTGTCTTTGTGATCTTTTGCACAAATGAGAAAGGATATCTGTTAGAAACAAGAACTTTTCTTTAGAGATTATTGATGGTCTAGTGTTGAGGTGTTTGGCGCGGTCATACAGACATTTAACAATGCCACGCTTAACTGACTGAGGATGGTGTGAATCATAGGCCAGGTATTGGTCAGTATGGGTGGGTTTCCTGTTTACACTGGTAGTGAGAAGGCCGTCTGAGTCCCTTGTAACTGACGTGTCGAGAAAAGGGATAATGTTGTCTTTCTCTGTTTCCATGGTAAAACGAATGATAGGCTGCTAATTATTGAGATGTTGTAAGAAGCCGTCGACATTGTCTCGATGTAAGATGGTAAATGTGTCATCTACCTATCATTTCCAGATCTTAAGCCTGGTTCACACGTGCGACGCAAATGCAAATGCAAGCGCAAACGCAAGGAAAATACGTGTGAACTGGGGCAATGCAAAATGCAAACGCAAGTGCAAACGCAAGGAATGGAAAAATTTTCATTTCCTTGCATTTGCATTTGCACTTGCGTTTGCGTTTCACACGTGTGAACCGGGCTCAACGCAAATGCAAGCGCAAACACAAGGTGAAAAGCACTTGTTCCAAGCCACCGCTCCACGATTAAAGCAGACGAGAAACTGGCAGAGAGTGTGAGGAAATATCCTGTGCCGTTCCTTTAGCAGCCGATATGCGAGAATCAGAAAAACCATACCTGCTGCTAAAAACTCAGCGTTGTCCGACATCTTGGAAGATAACTTCAACTGCGCCTGCGTATCTTACGTTCCTTGCGTTTGCGTTCCACGTGTGAACGTCGCTTGCGTTTGCACTTGCATTTGCATTTGCATTTGGATCGAAATGCACCAATAGCAACAAACTAACATGCTACATAAGCAACACGTAATTAATCAACCTCGTTGCCTGATGAAGACTAGCAGCAATCATACACTATCATACACACCACGATGAACAACAACCACATTTTTAATAACGCATATAAAAATTGTATATGTATAAAGTTTTTAATTCTCACCTGTCTCCCTTAATTGTTTTAGGTGTAGAAGACATTAAGAAAGAGCCAGCAAAGTGAGTGTTGTATAGGACAATAATTGCTAATAATAACATGAATTCTTGGGATTTTACAAGCAATTTAATCACAATGTTTGGTGCACTGAAACCCTTAGCAGGTTGGATTTACTCCCGGGGGGGGGGGGGACTCCCATATAAAAATGATGGGGGTGCTCGTCGGAAATTTTCGAAAAACACCCTAAGAGGTACCAGAATCTCGTTTGATGGGTGTGGCTTAAAATAATTTTTACCCCTAAGAGGTACTAATTCTTAAACAACACATGTCAAATTCTGTCATATTTTTTCGGCTCATACCCTAAAAGGTACCGCGATAATTCTAATGGTGGTCATTTTAGATTTTAGTACCCTAAGCGGTACCAATCTCCAAATTTTGACCCCTAAAAGGTATGACGAGCACCCCGTCATTTTTATATGGGAGTCCCCCCCCCCGGGGGATTTACTACTACAGGTTATTTAAAAAAGTAATGTTTTGTAGAATAAAAATTTGAGTTTGTGTACTTAACTTTGTGTGCATAATATGACAATATGACCCATTAGAATGACAACTTATTTCTTGTGTCCCCTATGGCCAGTACATTGTACATGTACAGTGTATATTGTATATTATGGACACTCAAATAAAATATACAGTTTCCTCTGTTCCTTTATTATCCATAATTTATTAGAAAATTACATACCATTGACTGTCATGTATGAACTTAGAAAAATAGCGTATGTTGTAACTGGATTGAAGGAGCTAAAACTGCATTTAATAATTATGTCAAACATAAAATATGACCATTTATGTACCGGTACATTTATTGTTACCATACATGTAAGTGTTGTATAACCGACAAACCCTATGGCAGTATGCTGTAAACAACAACAGTTAAACGATGTATGTAGGTTATAATTAGACCTTCTGAAATGATTACAGTACACCTGACAAAATGAAAGTAACTTGAACAACAGCAACAAATGAGAACAAAACAGTACAGTCTTTTGTACACACAGGAAAAAACAAGGGCAACCCACCAAAGCCAAAAGCACCACTCCAAAATCCTCTGCGCCCAGTAAGTCTGTTGAAGACGTTAGTAAAGCTAAAGGCAAAGTTACAGCAACAGGGAAATCCGCCAGTCAAGAAGCTTTGGATAAAGCTAAGGCTAAGACTACTGCTGTGCCCAAACCTGCCAAGACCCCCACCCCTTCCGCACCAAAGACCATCCCTGCCGCCGCACCACAGCCTCCCGAGCCCCCAATCCATGCTCCGCCCTCCATGTCATTGTCAGGCTTGATCAGTGACCCCAGCACAGGTGGCGGTTCTATGTCGGTTTTGGAGATGACAGGTCGCTCTGGAAAGATGCCAGCAGTCACACGATCGCAGCAGTCTCCGCAGTAAGTGTTTATACATTAATCCAGGATTGGCACATTGATGAGCGCTGGACATTTAACCCTTCAACTTCTAAGAGTGGCTAAAGTCAAAATTCAAGAAAAATCGCAAATTTCATTTTGTGAAATCAATAATGAAAAAACAATTAGTATCGTGTCAAAGTCCTGCCCAAGAGGTTTCATTTGAATGGTCACACCAGAGGATTTCGTCCACAGAATCAAAAGTTAAAACTTCATTACATTTTTGTCTTCTTAGTTGACTCTGGGAGTGAAAGCAGGATCAATAAAGTGTACACAACTCTCTCTGAGGCATACGCCCCTTAGGTCCAGTTCTAGCTGCCCACCATTTTTTGAGAACCTGTAACAGGCAAACTTTCAGTCGATAAGAGAGTCGAGCAAATTGTTAGGAATTGAGATTCAATCTTCAAGTGATTTTTGTGTAACTTCCTGCTCCGCCCGTTCTTGATTCCGTATTTTGTTCCGTTCACAAATACATTTTTGCCAGTACATCTTTGTGAACGTGAGGGATTCTCTTGTTAATGATTTTTAATGCTGCAGTTGGTTCAATTTGCACAAATGAGCAGTTTTAGTGTCTTAGGGAGAGGAATTTTTAACTAGAACTTTGCTTTTAAAGTGTCTGCCGTCCGGTTTAGAGGGGTAACCTTGCTATAGAATAGGGGTGGGGTGGGGGAGAGAATAGCTCTACTCCTGCTCTCTGATCCTAGTATCTTCATACACCTGTACCATGGGCTGGTTTGTAGAAGTACTTTTGTTTAGTTTTCTTTTCCTCTTCTCTCCTCTTAGAACGAAGATATACACTGGACGTGGCAAAGCCTTTAAGTCTTCTCTCCTCTGTCTTCCCAATGGACCAAACCCAGCCAATGCTCAGGGGGCAAATCCAATGTCACTTCTGTAAGTGTTTGAACCTGGATTTACTATTCTTTAGTTCTAAACTAATTTTAATAGTGACTATTTCTTACTCAACTAATATGGGAAGACTATTGCTCCATGCCTGAAATGGATTCGAAATAAAAATCTCAGTCAAGTCTACATGTAACACTTAAGTAGCTACAAGCAGTTGCAAAAAGGTTGAGACACTTTCCAAAAAAATGGTCATTCCGTATAAAAGCGACCGCGTAACACAAATGAAATCAATGCCATGTGCTACTGACCCCCCTCCCCCTTACAATGTTGATGACTGTTAGTTTGAATGGCATTTTTGAGCTGGTACAACATTGATAAGGGGGGAGGGGGTGGGGACTTGTTGAAAACCATGTTAGCCTCGAAATATGCACTACAGTACACAATGTCTCAACTCTTTTTGCAATTGCTTGTCTGAATAGTAGTTCAATTAAAACACTAATAGTAAGAGGAACCGGCACGTAATATATGATTAATAGGTATCAATAGAAAGAGAAAAGATTAAATTTTGTGCTGATATATATTGTAACGGTCAGTGCGTTGTAATTAGTGGCAATAATGGTTCCAATTATTACAGTAATTTCGCGCTTTTACATGTCACGCTTTCGTGACATCTTTTACATGTCACGCTTTTGTGACAGTATAAGGGAATGAAAACATTCTTCCGAAAAGAAACCTTGTTTTCGGCTTTTATTATATATTTATAGAAAAATGGAAACAATATATTCTCATAATACATTTCCACTAAGAAAAGGCGCTCAATTTCGTTTCATAAAAATTTCCCCACGGTTTACATGTTTTCGACGGTCTACACTTAACAACAAATAAAGATTACATAAGTTCTTATTTCTCTCTGTAGACCGTTGACCGTTGACCGTTGACCGTTGACCGTTACATACATACATACATACATACATACATACATACATACATACATACATACATACATACATACATACATACATACATACATACATACATACATACATACATACATACATACATACATACATACATACATACATACATACTTTATTTGATAAGTAGGTTGGATAAAAAGGCAGCCAAAGGGCTGATGTGGACCTACTATACTAAAAAGTAAGAATTACATTTATAAAAATTACATTTATAAAATTAGAACTAGTAAATATATGTAGACCTACTATATAATACTAAAAAGTAAGAATTACATAATTTATAAAATTAAAACTAGTATATACAAATAAGTCAGAGTTATGAAATTAAATTAAAAATATACAAAATCATCCTTTTTCTTAGTCACTACTGTTATCCCTTTATCAAATGAGAAATTGTCAATAATTTTAACATGTTTACGTAAAATTTGTTTAAAAGAATAAAAATTTTCTGGTACTTTAACTAGTCTATTTATAAAATTCCAAATTACAGGACCTCTGTATGGTAGGGTGTTTCTGCCAGACTCTGATTTAAATCTTATGATGTTAAATTGGTTAGGAACACGAGAAGATCTAGAAGTTACTCTTTTAGAAAACAGTTCACGTATTGAATGGGTTATTGCGTGCCGAAGCTCAATATTGGAAAAACAAATTTGCAGAGACCAAGGATACAAAATCTTTCTGGAAAACAGTAAAGGAGGCCACTGGTAAATCTAAGAATAAACAAATTGGCCTCCTCAGAGATGCTGATAATAAGGAAATCACAAATGACTATGAGAAAGCTGAATTGATTAACTCTTATTTCATAAATATTGGCAGAGAACTAGCTGAAAAATTCCCCGAAGCTGACGAACCCCATCGATTCATGTACAGAGTTACCCCCACTGTACAGGACTTGGAAATCAACATCAATAAGCTCATAGCTGACATCAAGTCAATCAAAATTAATAAAGCATCTGGCCCTGATGGCATCTCTTCTCGTAGTTTAGCTATTGCGGGTTCATCTGCTCTAGAGGGCATTGTAACTGTATTTAAGAGCAGCACGGCTCAGTCCAGCTTTCCTAACCCATGGAAAATTGCAAAAGTTAATGCTATCTTCAAAAAAGGAAGCCCAGCAGACGTTTCAAATTATAGACCAATATCGTTATTAAGTATCCCCAGCAAGCTGCTTGAAAGTCAGATATGCACCATAATTGATACTCATCTTAACAGCTGTGGCACAAAAAGCTGTAAACAATGGGGGTTTAGCAAAGGATTATCAACTGAAGGAATGCTTACCTCAATGACTGAGAGATGGAAGACAGCAATTGACAATGGTCTAACAGTTGGAGCAGTTTTTATTGATTTCCAAAAAGCCTTTGACACTGTCCCCCATTATATATTATCATATAAATTACACGCCATTGGAATTTCAGGACCTCTTCATGAATGGCTAATGAGCTATCTGACTGATAGACGCCAATTTACTGAAGTAAATAATTGTAGGTCTTCCACTGACTATGTACGCTATGGAGTCCCTCAAGGCTCGCTTCTTGGCCACAGGCTGTACACCATATATGTTAATGATCTCCCTGACCACATTGATTCGGGAGATCTCTACATGTATGCAGATGACACTACAGTCTGCTGTATTGGTCCAAATGTTGATGAGGTTATGTCATCACTAAACAAAACAATGGAGCAAGTCCTCATGTGGAGTGTTAAAAATCAGCTTACCATCCACCCAATCAAAACTGAGGCAATGATACTAAGAAAGACCTCTTTTGTTGGGCCTATAACTCCTCTTTACTTTAACACTGGCCACATTGATCTGGTTAATTATACCACTTGCCTTGGAGTTAAAATCGACAACAAGCTGACATGGTCTGTGCACATTGACTCAGTAAAGAAACATTTCACACAGAAGGTTGGAGCGCTTAAGAGATTGAAAATCCTTCCCAAGAAGGTTCTCGAGGAAATATACTTTAAAACAATCATCCCCAGTGTAACGTACGGAATATCAGTATGGGGAAATTGTTCTCCTTCTGCACTGAATTCTCTAAACCATATTCATGCAAGAGCAGCTCGTATTGTGAATAACCTAAATTCAACGACGGCAGATAACACATGTCTGATGAAATCTAATTGGATGCCCATCTCTTACTTCTACAAAAAATCTGTACTGTTACTTATGCACAAAGTTCGCGCGAGTATTAAATTACAGTCAGTGAATTCTGCAAGTACGCATTTCACTATTAAATTGTTGCCTTCCAAAATACATTTTGCGAAACATTTGGCACATTTTGGAATCTCCTTTTGGTTTTGCTCGTCGATTCTCACATTAAAGTGGAAAATTTTCCAGCACACGGACATCAAATCTGTCCCAGTAATCGTGCCCCGCTCTTCGTTTCCACCGGATGTAGAAGGCCCATACTCGGCATTTATATCGTAGTTCTCAAACAACTCCATTTGACGAATGTCTGGTTAACGGTTAAAAAAATCTAGCGCAAAACCCTGCTATGAAAGAATTTCACGAAATCTGAGTAAATATACGAAACTTGACAACTGTTATACACGTTGCAAAATACACGGCCAGATTAAAGCTAGCTAGCAAAAGGACGAAGAAATGATAATATTTTCACAACTAGAGTGTAATCCGAAATTGACTGGACAAATTGGACCAGCAGAAAGTTGCTTACCGTTTTATTTCAGCGCGAACATGCGATCACAGTATCACATGACGTATTATTTACACAGACTAATGTTTATCATTTCAATCTACCCACGTTTCTTGCGTCAATAGCAAACGCAAACAAACCTTCAAGAAAGAACTAGAGGTTGAAAATAACACAATTTGGGTCATTGCAACAAGATAGAAACGTTCTTTGAAAAACACATAACGATATTGAGAAACTACGGCAACTTTTAGAAGAAACGCTCCTTTTTTGCTGAAATTCGCGCTAATTAAGGCCGTAGAGAAATGTCGAAAAGGCAGGTTTTGGACTTTCTATTCTTAAACGCCTAATCGCAGTGGAATAAAAAGCTGTTTTTTCAAATCAAGTCATTACATTGATAACATACATCAACTATGATTCATTTCCGAAAAGCAAATCCAGTGCTATATCGCGATATGTGACTCAGACAAGCAGTTGCAAAAAGGTTGAGACACTTTCCAAAAAAATGGTCATTCCGTATAAAAGCGACCGCGTAACACAAATGAAATCAATGCCATGTGCTACTGACCCCCCTCCCCCTTACAATGTTGATGACTGTTAGTTTGAATGGCATTTTTGAGCTGGTACAACATTGATAAGGGGGGAGGGGGTGGGGACTTGTTGAAAACCATGTTAGCCTCGAAATATGCACTACAGTACACAATGTCTCAACTCTTTTTGCAATTGCTTGTAGCTCACTTGGTGATATAGATGCCAAGCCACTGGTAACGCCAACTGCCTGATACTTTTCTTAACCCTGATTTTATAACAAGCTAACCTTTTTTTTAATCATACATTGTTCTCTCCGCACTAAAGTCAATCAGTCAAACAAAACAGTGAGTTGTTTAGGAAGTCAGCTTTTGAATCTGTTTTACTATCCTCTGCTTAACTTTGTGCATTATTTTCCCTATAATATTATACTAAATGAGCATCAACCCTTAAATCCCATCCCGTGTGGCATACATTGAAAGATAACACAAGGTGCCGTGCTATTGTGCATCAAATATCTACATGTATCAACCTCTTCCCAAGGGCCTTCTCCACTTTCAAAGGGCTGGTTCCCACTATCGACGTAATCGAAAGCGGAGTCGGAGTCGGAGCGGGAAGCGTAAGGAGTCTTACGTTTTAGTGAAAATCAAAAAACGGAGTCGCAATCGGAATCGGAAACTCGACGGAATCAGAATCGGAAGGATCAGAAGGTTTCCTCTTTTTCCGACTCCGCTCTGCTTCCGTCGCTTACTATCCGCTTACCTCGTTTTGATTTCCACTAGATCGTAAGGTGCTTACGATTCCGCTTACGTCGCTGGTGAAAACCAAGCTAAAATGGAGGGCTCGCGGGTGCGGGCATTCGTAGTAGGAACCCCTGCGCACGGCTCCCAAAACACTAAAAAACTCCTGGCATATTTTGTCGCGTAAAATTTTGATCATGAATGTCTTTGTTTCATTTGAACAACGGCTTCAGATGACCAGAAAATGAACACGGCTACCAATCGCTGGAAACAACGGTAGAGTCCACTTGCTATAGCTTAGCGTAATGCCGACACTTGGAATTTTATTTTCAATAAATTTTTTAGTGTAAAAAAGAAAATCTAAAATCCCCACTCAGGATTGAACCTGTGACCTCGACTAGGCTTAGGCTTACATAGCCAGGGTACCAGTGAGGGTACCACCTAGCTTCTCGGGTTGTTTAGGCCTAAATAGAGACCTTAAGATTGAGGGATTCCCCTTAAAACGCAAACCACAAACGTCGGCCAGCAGTTTACAGTTCGGAGTTCACCGTATTAACATAATCTGGGCTTAAGATTGAGGGTACCTTTTTACCTTTGCCTATTACCGGAGCCATCTAGGAAACAAAGTATACATTCACGCATATAATATATTCATGCATTCACATATCATCAGAAACTGGCTTTTGTTTTACTTATTTATCGTAGTTTAACCACAATGTAATCCGGCTGGGAAAACAGTTCCAACAACAAATAGCCGGCTGCCATGTTTGTTTTCATTCATTTGTTCATATCTATTTAGCTGAGAAATCGTCTTGAAAATTACGTTTCCATGAAAAAGAATTCGATAATTAATAAGCGAAAGAGTTCTAAAAAGTAGTATTTCCTCTCAAACGTGGGATTGTGATGTTTTAGGGTGCAAAAAACCTTGCGGTAAATCACTTACCTCTAGAGCGTGGTCTAGCCGTATAAACGTGAACCTCAAACCGCAAACCTGACGGCAACGCACTGGTCACGTGACTTCTTGACGTTCGCGGTTCGCGGGAAATGCCGAAAAACTGCTAACCCTAACCTCAACTGAAAGCTTACTAGTTACTCCGTTCTATATTCTCATTAAGGTGTCCGACCTTCTGAGCTATAGCTGATTTAGACTCTACCGGAAATAACCTCCGAAAACGCTATTTCATCGTGTGTCACGTGACAAAATACTCCACGATTATTGAAGTATTGCAGCCTTGTCCTGGGGTTTCTACACTCGACCTGCAGACGAGGCTGTTCATGTACTTCACTACTGTACATTCACAATAAGCCCTGTATTATTCAGATACCACGCAGCTCGTTACAACCTCAAATTTTATTTTATAATACATTCTCATTAATATTTCATGGCGAGAACACAAAAGAAAACATTACCGTGAAGGAGGTTTGGACACACGGTCTTAATTTGCATAGATTTTGGTGATTTTATTCGTTCGTTTTCTCCGCGTTTAATGATCAGTTTGAGAAGCTTTATCAAACACTCGAAACAGTGTTTCATCAGGTATCCAAACACCTTAAAGTGGGTTAAAAATAACTCGGCTGCGCCTCGTTTTTCAACGCACTTCTCTGTGTTTGAATATCCTGATGAAACACTCCTCCTCGTATTTGATATATCACTCCCCTCCCCCCCCCCCCCCCCCCTCCCCCCCTTGTTTTTCAACGCACTTCTCGGTGTTTGAATATCCTGATGAAACACTCCTCCTCGTATTTTGATATATTACATAAAATACTCCAACTCTTTTTTGTCTTTGATTTTCTACAGGCCTGAGTGGGTGCAGCCCGAGGGACCTCAGCGCCAAAATCGCAAGGGCCCGGAACGAAGTAACAGGCAGGGACCTGCCAAGCGAACCCTGAATTGTGGTACGTATCGTAATAGGAGTTAAGCCCAGTTTAAGATATAAATTTTCAATTCGTGTTTGATGGAAATACTTTATTTTATATCGTATCGGAATCTGAAACCATATTTATCCGTTTCGTTTTACAGGTCCTCAAGCAAGAAACCGTGAAGGACCCGTCCCAAATATGGCCAATGGATCAATATATGCCAGGCAGCTTTTGGCGTCTCGCGTATAAATGCCAATTATCTAGTTGCTGCAGTTTCGCATTATTATCTCCAGTATTTTATGAGGCGCGTTGGTGTAGGCCTGATCTCTGCCATTGTGTTGCTACGTTACATCATAGAAAGTGTTTTTTGTACCGCTTCTTGCGCAAACCGGCTTTTGTGCACGTAGCGGGGGTTGGGGGGGGGGGGGGGGGGGGGGGGGGGGGGCGTGGTTGGTCACGCTACGTAATAGTAATTGGATTGAGTGGAGTACAATTCAGGGAGTTATCGGGCGAGAATTTCACGAGAATTTCATTTTACGAGCACGATTACCCCTGAATTGTACGACACGACGTTCAATTACTATTTAATCGCATCAATAACAAAATTCGAGATTTAAAAGTCTATGTGGTCTTTTTTGTACTCAAAACGCCTAGGATATTTAATTTCAGTTTGAAAGTAAAAGGAAAAAAGCAAAAAAGAACGCATTTAAGTACAACTGATTGACGCGCGCGCAACGTAGGTGTCCAATTACAGCTATCCAATTACAAAAAGTTGTAATTGGATAGCTGTAATTGGACACCAACGTGACCGTGCGCCAATTACGTAAGAAATAGGCGCGCGGATGACCAATCACAATCGAGAATTTTGTTATTGATACGATTAACAGATAAAATAACAGCAATTACTTAACAGTTTACGGTTTTTCCGCGCAATTTTCGGCGGTGGCACTGCTGGATAAAAGTTCACGATAAATTAAAAACTCAATTTTTGTTTTTATTGAAAATAGTTGTGGCATGTCACTACTCACGCAATTTTAATGAAAATGGTTAATGAGAGAAAGATTTGTCTAGGCTTAAACCATATTTATATCGTACAATGTAACTTACATGTAATATTAAGCTTGTAAATTTTTGCGTTTACACGTAATAATAATTCATAACTATTTCCGTGGTTGCATACTTCCGTTTAAAGTCTTCCTTCAAAGGAATATAATTTTATGACAAATTTGTAACATTTAATGTCTTTTTTTTAGCAAATTTCTTTTTGTGAAAATGTATTTTAAATAGAATTTGTTTTGTTAAGTTCACTCTTTTAGTCAAGATATATCTTGGTTTAATTTTTACCCACTTCAGAATACAAATGTATTATATTTAACCATACATATCCTAGAATAAAGCGATTTAAGTTACAATTCTGTGTGTTAGCTTTGTGGTAATAATCATAACTTGCTACTAGTCTCTCGTATCTCAGTGGTCAAAGCATCCGACCGGTGTGCAGAGGTCATAGGTTCGAATCGTGTTGAGGATTCAGTTTTTCTTTTAACTTTGTCGCACGCTCGTGACATGATGAGTATCACATCTTTCTCATTTCATTACCGAGCTTAACAGTTGCCATCTTTTTTTATTTATCAAATCGCTTCCAATATGAACCCTCCTAGGCCATATTAAACACTTAATGATACGACTAGTCCCGAGGGACGTCACGAGGGAAACAGTAAATTTTGTTTCCCGAGTTTGTCTCGGGAAACATCGAGATTCGAAGGAAACAAAATTCACTGTTTCTCGAGGGGTCAGTCAATGAGTGATTTGTTATATATCATCACAACAAACACAACACAGTTTGAAAGACAGCAATGTTACTCTCTGACGTCAAAATTGTTGCCCGCTTAGGAGAGTTAGGACAATTGGCGGGAAACAGTTTGTTTGTTAGATCAACCAATCAACGAGCGCGTTGTATTGAGAAAAGCTCCGGCAAGGTAACAAAATAGGTTCATATATGACACGCTTCCTGCGTACTGCCAAGATCAGCAATGTCGAAAGCGTCATGTGAGGTGATAAAGATGGTAGTTGTTAAGTTCGGTAATGTAATAAGAAAGATGCGATGTTATTCATCATGTTTACGAGCGTGGGACAAAGGGAAAAATCTTTATCCCCGACAGGAATTGAACCTATGACCCTCCGCACACCGGTCAGATGCTCTAACCACTAAGCTACTAACAGAAACGTTTGGTGAGCTAGGCCATTTACTTGGTTCGTGTATATATGATAGCGTCCTGCATAATGTAGGCGTGATCAGCAAGGTCGAAAGCGTCATGTGTGGTGATAATTAATAAGTCATGTGAGGTGAAATTTCATTATTTGCCTAGCCTTTTGAAGTTTAATTATGGTCTTCTCATTATCCAGACTAAAACGAGCTGCCCCATTTTGAACTTATGTCACGCTCGTGTTATCGACTCGACTTGTATTTTGGACGCCATGTTTGTTGGCCATTCCAAAACTGAATTTTTGAATGGCCAGGTTAATTTGAAAAATAAAAACGGATATTTGGAGGATGGACTCTCTTTAGTTTACCCTTCCTTGATATAGCTCGAAACAGAACCGTGTGGCTTTGGAATACGTGCTTGGCACCAGTTGCATTTTTCCCGCGCTTGACACCAGTTACATGTTTTCTCTCGCTTTGGCGCCGGTTGCAGTCTACTAGAAAAATATGATCCGGAATGCGAATCGTCACGTGGTTTGCATTTGCGAAACGCTCGATTAAAAGATTCCGCAAGGTCATCGTTGACTGACGTATAGGGCAGTAATGATAGCATTTTTCTCTTGAAAATCTTCTTGTGACTCTTTTGTTGCGGCCGCCTTCTAAGTGAAGCATGAAGCAAAGTGAAGCAAAGAATACAAAAACAGTATTCGTATAGGGATAGCAATGGGCCTTGTGCAAGAAATAGTATGCATGGAGTTTCGAATGATTGAAATCTCTCTTTTATAAGGATATGTACTGATTTACTCTTCATAACTGATCAAATAGGTAGGAATTTTAGTTATGTAGAAAAAATGTACAATTTCCCACTGTTTTAAATATTGACAAAAATTATGCGCTACCCGGTACCCCGGGGCAGACCGTTGCTGAAAAATACCCCACCTTTAATAGGGACCGACAACTTGACAAATGCCCGGAGATGTTGAGGCTTGGAATTGACTGAGCCATTAAATAAATCATTTTTTTTTTCTTCACGCACTTACATATATTAGGTAATAAACATTGACTTTACCAATAGAATGCGAGACAAACAACTGAATTCTTTTATAATTCCGTTTGCAAAAGGAACCAAAAAAGAAAGGACGCTTTTGGCTTTTAAGCGGGCTTTTAAAAAACATGAAAGGTCAAAAATAGAACTTTTCTCAGGCCGTTTAATGAACCATATAAAATATGCATAAGAATTTCACTGCGTAATTATTTGTTTTGAGTGGACGTAATCTTTTGTTATTAATTCATTGTCTCTGCTGCTTTTTTCGCTGAAATGCAAATGAGAGAGAAAAATTAAAGTGGACGAGGAGTGTATTCGCTTTCTCCTTCGAGACTATTCCACAGTCATTTCTGGCGAAAACCAGCCAGTCGTTGTGTCTTCAGTAAACGCTGATTGCAATTATTTTTTTGTGTTCAGTAAAAACCAACAGCTGCAAAGTGCAATAGAGAAGAGTCGGTAAGTACATATCCGTCAGTTTTAGATACCAGCCAGATAAAACTAATTTTAATATCCCAACGTTTTCTTCCTCAACGATATATCTTTTTCGTTCAAGTTTTAGGCGAATTGATAAACGAACTTAACTGTAATGCATTCGGTTGGGCGATTATTTGTTGCCATACCGTAAATTAAGCTGACCGTGCTTAGAAGACAATTATAATTTCTGACTTATTCAGACTGTTTCTGGATAATTCCACTCGCACCAGTGTCAATAACTAGTTTTATTCAGTTGTGAAAATAACTTGTAGCAGAACAAAAACAGCTGTTTGTTGTTTCAATTTGTTGTGTTAAATGTAGCTGTATTTCCAGTGTCGCGTATTATAATATTTTAAACTTATTGTTAGGGTCTGAACCGGCCATGAATATCATAAATTTAACATAGATGTGTAGAACGGTGAGATAAAGTACAAATCGCAAAAATTTAAATTTCCCTCCGTCTCGGTCACAAAACTGGACTGACAACTTCAAAATGTGTTCTCGATGTTTTACGGAGTATATTTTGACCAAAATATGTTTGGCTTCTTGGGTTTATATCTGTCATGATAATGGAGAAAATTAATATTTATCAGTTTTTCGTCAAATAACATTACAGACCACAACATTGAATTGCCGGTCATGTTTCACAACATTTAATGCGAATATTTTGTTGCGCTGCAAAGATATACTCGCTTTAATTTGCACGTGTTTTGTTGAGAAATAATAGGCTTGTTTCGTGCGAAATGTTTTAACGTTAGGGCCCTGGTCGCACTACAGTCAAAAACAAAAATCTGCCCGTGCAAAAGTCGAGGAAAACAAAAGAAACCACTCCGGTGGGACACGCTTTTTGTAGAATGTTTTTGTTTTTATGTCATTTTGCACGGGCTAATTTTTGTTTTTGACTGTAGTGCGACTAGGCCCTTAGTAGATGGAGAAGAGATGCTGAACGGACATCAAGTCGCTGTCTCAAGAATAGGACTACGGACTCTAAATGACTGACTGACGAACTGACCACTGACCACTGACCACTGACTGCATGCTGAATGACTGACTGACTGACTTACTGACTGACTGTGCCGACCGACCGATTAATTAACTTGATGCAACAAAATAACTGCTGTTAGACTGATTGGTTGCTGCTAAGTGACCAACTGATCTATCGTTATTTTTTAGACGTTCGATTGATTGATTGACTGGTTGGTTGGTTGACTGATTAATTGATTGAGTGATTGGTTGGTTGATTGATTGATTGATTGATTGATTGAGTCACCAATTGAATGATTGAGCGTTGTAGTGACAAACAAGGTATCAGAGAATTAACTCTGTGTGTAAATTATAGTGCTAAGGTCAACCCATAAATTCCCCTGTACTGAGCGTTAGCCCTAGTAAGGAAATGAGGGACCACGCGAGGGAAAGAAAAAAATCTTTGACCTAGGTGGGATTCGAACCCACGACCTCCGGATTAGATCTTCCGTCGCTCTACCGTTGTAGTGACAGCCTGACTTACTGCCATTTAACTGATTGACTGGCTGACTTAATAACTGTTGGAATGTTGATTTAAAAAAGTTTTCTTTTTGATCTCCCGTTTTGTATTCTATCTTCCTACCTGGTAGTCACACAAGATAACAGAAGCCAACTTTCTCCGAAGGAGCAGAGCCATTTACCACCGATGTTATGGCCTTCATTTCCAAGGTGTGGCAATTGAGTTCAAACATATTTTTTTCTCACTTTCAAAACCAATTAGTAACTTTTCGCTGCGGTTCGATTTCAGGGTGACCATGTATGGCTTTCTGTAAAATATACAAAGGGCTTCCACGTTCCTATTGGCGCTGTGGTTAAGTCGGTCGATGGACTTGGAATACTGCTCACAGACGACGAAGGACAGGTACGAGTTAAAGTTTTGCAAAATAAGGAGGAGTGGCTGGCCCTTCCACTAGCTCCGCAACTGGGGGTATTTGTAAACATCTTATCCATCTTATCCAATGGATAAACTTAACGCTAACTCATTTTAACTGCAGGACACAGGAGGGCGGGAGGAAGAGCTTAAAAAAGATTGAGAGTTTAATAAACAAACTGTCTTGTTTTCAAATGTCCGTTTTCGTTTCTACACACTCGTGGCATAATGAGTCATTACTTGAAGCTAAACTCTTGCCTCTTGGAAAACTTGCGTTAGATGAGTCGTTTGCCGAGACTAGATAGATAGCCACCTCTATTTCAAAATACATCAAAATGAATCAGGGTGGCTCTTTCAGAAGCCAGAGCATCTGCTATTAATAGGAGCCCTGTATAAGGCGGATAGATAGACAAATGAAAGCATTCTCAGTCCCCTTCCTTCCACCCTCCATGTTTCTGTTGCACACACTCACAATCTTGATTTTTACAATGAGCAGAGTAAATAGAAAGTTTAAAGTGCCCCTGTGATCAAATTTTTGATTTTCATTTTTTTACATTTTCGTGTACAATTAGACTTTCTTACTCATCTTGCCAAACTTCAATTCATTACGAACATCAGAAGTCATTTTATTTTAACATTTATTTCCGAGAATTTACGGCCGCCATTAATCGACCTTGTTCCAAGGCTTGGTTGCGAATGGGAGAAAGTGACGTCAAAGACTCAAACATACCTCACGGGTTGAAATTATAATAACAATAAGTATTGAAAATCACGCGAAAAGCAACAAAAACTTTGAACTTGTTCTTCGTGCAATTTTCTATGCTGATTGTTATTATAATTTCAACCCGTGAGGTATGTTTGAGTCTTTGACGTCACTTTCTCCCATTCGCAACCAAGCCTTGGAACAAGGTTGATTAATGGCGGCCGTACATTCTCGGAAATAAATGTTAAAATAAATGACTTCTGATGTTCATAATGGATTGAAATTTGGCAAGATGAGTAAAAAAGTCTAATAGTACACGAAAATGTAAAAAAATAAAGAAAATAAAAATTTGATCATAGGGGCACTTTAAGTTTTGGAAGAAGAGCTGGTATGAGAGATGTAACAGAGAGAATATATAAAAGAAACGGGCGTCATATAATTTCCACCTTTCTCGCAGCTCTATCTAATTTTTGTATCTCTCTGACTTTTCAGGAGCACTTTCTCAGCGGATCTACTCTCGGTGATGTTCAAACAATGCATCCCAGCTGTGTTTCAGGGGTTGATGACATGATTCAGCTCGGTGAACTCACTGAAGCCGCGATACTGAGAAATCTGTTCATTCGATATTATCGCCACAAGATCTATGTAAGTTTGAACGTCGAACTTCATGGTCAGTCATTTATGAAGCAGATTGATTATATAGTAGTTCCAATTAATGAGTAACGTTGAGAAAATATATACCAGAATATGGGTAAAGAATTTTGATCTGAAAATGGGTAAGGGCAGGAGATAAGGCTTTCAATAAGAAGGTCTCATACCCCAACCAAACATTTTGAGGAATCCACCCGGGGGAGCCAGAATGCCTTTAGTTGCTTCATGTTACCTGATGCTACTCAAATAAGTAATATTATTTTAGGTTAAAATTATTTCAAACTAGATTAATTTTTATGTTAATGAATCTGGGACAAAGGAAAATAAAAATTAACCTAGTTCGAAATAATTTTAACCTAAAAAAATTTTAACCTACAACATATCCTCACTGCACACCCATTACCCCGTTACCGGAAGCTAGGCAATAGGCGTGCCGAGTGCAAGGGTGCAGCGTCAACCGCCACCAGACCAGGAGAGGTAGTGGGACTCTGGGGCGAAATTTAAACGTCACCTCCACTGAACTCGTTTGAACTGGTCGATAGTCGATTAAAACCGTAGTATTTGAAGCGAGAGCTGTGATGCATCATACCACAAGCGCGCAGGCTCGACACGACGGAATTTAAAGAAGTTTATCCTAATTAAGAGTAAGAGGATTACAGCCTGTTATTTACTTCTAATGATTACTATTAAAGCGGTATTCATTCGAGTGTCGTAAAACCAAAACCAAAATAATCACAACAGACGCCGACAATCCAATGAACCAATCAGAACTCGAAGCGAATACATATAGCCCGGACTTCAAGCGCGGGAAAACAAGTGCGAGTAAGTCGTGATTGGTTTTGGTTTTAAAACCGGCGCGAGAATTTTTAGCCAATAACGAAGCGTAGCAATGCGACACTTTTGGCACTTAATTGAAAACCGCTCCATTTGTCTTCTTTTCCAGACACATATCGGCATGGTGTTGGTAGCAGTTAACCCTTACCATTTGTATCCAATCTATGGAGCACATCATATAAACATGTACAATCAAGACACTGACATTACCAACCAACCACCCCACATATTCTCCACCGCGCATCACGCCTTTATTTCCATGAAAAGACGACTTCAAAATCAGAGTATTATAATCAGGTACAATATATTTTGTCACCCCAGCCCAGGGGAGTACTTAGGTATAATAAAACAGTGACGCGAATTAATAGACCATTTTCGTATTCTTGGTATTGAACTGGTACTAGCTTGCAGTCGAGGCTCATGCGGGGGAATCTTTTCACATGCAAATATTTTTAATGATATTCCCCCGCATTAGCCTCCATTGCAAGCTAGTACCAGTTCAATACCGAGAATACGAATATGGTCTATTTGGTTGGGTTTGAAATTTGAGATCTTAGCACTTTTTGGGAGTTAAAAACTTTGCGGTGACTTTGTTGGGGTGAAAGATTTTGGTAAGGACCTTTTGGTCGGATGGGAAAATCGTAATATTTCATGCAGAGAGAAAATGGACTTTTATATTATTCATTATTTACTATTTAGGACGGGGAGGGGGTACGTTCTAATCCTCCCCCTCTCCCACCCCGGGGATGTCACCCTTTTATATTTATACTAGGCTTCCTTTTTTCATAATTTTCATATAACATCATTTACGTTCATGATAACCTTTTTGACGACCAACGCCAAAACTGCACTAAACAACTTAACAACAACAGCAACAATTTATTTTTCAAATAATAAAACAAAATATAGTAGCAACCCGCAAATAACTAGAGTTAATCGTGGCGGGTTGCTGCGCACTAAACAGTTACAGAAGCTCACTATAAAATAAATAAATCACAATAGATAAGAAAGTAAGGAATGGATAATTTATGATTAGTTACAATAACTAATAAGTGGATTAGAAAAAATAAGTAATGACGTATCTATATATGCCGGTAATTATTGTTGTTTACTTTTTTTCTTATTTCTTAGCGGTGAAAGTGGCGCAGGTAAAACAGAATCTACCAAGTTAATTCTGCGTTACTTGACAGCCGTGAGCGGTCAACATACTACACTTGATCAACAGATTCTTGACGCAAATCCTATTTTGGAAGGTACGCATGTGAGGGTTAATTTCTTAAACATTATAAAAAAATACCCTTTATTTTCAAGAAATCTCTAGAACTACGTTGCCATTAAAATGTCAGTTACTAATAGGCCATTTCCGAGTTGCCTTATAGTCTCTCTATCAAAGCGAGGCTAGGTGCGAAAGCTTTCATATGAAAACGAGTTTTCATTCTCATGCAAATAAAACTTATTTGCATGTGAATGAAAACTCATTTTCATATGAAAGGTTTCGCACCTAGCCTCGCTTTGATAGAGAGACTAAAGGCAACTCAGAAATGGACTCTTTGCGTGGTCCCAACCTCGTTCCCAGGGTCCTCTCTCTTTAGCTACGTCATCATCAATGATGACGTTACTGATGACGTAGCTGAAGAGAGAGAGAACTCTGGAAACGAGGTTGGCGTGTCCCTCACAAGAAGCGCGTTACACGCCAACCTCGTTCCCAGAGTTCTCTCTCTTTAGCTACGTCATCATCAATGATGAGGTTACTGATGACGTAGCTGAAAGAGAGAACTCTGGGAACGAGGTTGGCGTGTCCCCTACAAGAAGCGCGTTACTTCATACGATCTATTTAAACAAGGACACTGACTATAAAAGCAACCTTGGCCAGGCCAAGCCGCCAGTCATTTCACACTTGACACCGAACTGTCAACATCACGTGCATCCGCTCGCCAATGGAGAACCGTTTATACCGCGCAAAATTCAAATTTGGAAAGCTAAAATATTATATTCATGCTAAAAGGCGCATAAATTCAAATCATGTTTTTAGTTTTATTTTCGTGAAAGATAAATCCTATACAAGATTGAACTAGTAAAGGTAGAATTAGACCTATTTCTTGGGGCAACGGTCTTCCTCCGTGTTGCTCGCAGTCAGCCATCTTTGATTAGCCGTTGAAGCAGTGATGGTGTGACAAAGAGGGGGCGGAGCTATCCCTTTTATAGTCAGTGTCCTTGTTTAATCGAATCGCTCAGAAATTCCAGGCGGAGGGGAAATCAAATTAAACTGAATTTTCGATACCAAAGCGCGTTTTCCAAAGTGTTTCAATGCACCAAATTCAACCAATTATTAAACTTAGCATCATAGTAAGCAAGAAATCAGAGCTTAACCCCAGCAATATTCTTTTTGTCCGTCAGTACTAAACACTATATTCTTACTTGGTGATTTCGTGTTTATGTGTTTATTTTTCAGCGTTTGGCAACGCGAAGACGGTAAGAAATGACAACTCAAGTCGGTTTGGAAAGTACATAAATATCTACTTCAACAGAAATGCAGTCATTGAAGGAGCGAGAATTGAGCAGTACCTCCTGGAAAAGTCCAGAATCGTGTATCAGGTATTATGGTGCTAACCACGAGAGCATATAACCTGAGGGACTCCTAAATAATAAACGTTAATGGGGTGATTGTGGGAACATTTTTCCAGCGAAAAAATACTCTTTTTTGGGTCACGAATCGAATTAATTTTCACCTCCACGCGGAATCACATATAATTCTATCAGTGTGCATTCCATATTTTTAAATCACCCTGGTTGTACTAACCCCTTAAAGGTAGGATACACCCCTACCCGGTAAACCCCCCCGCCCCCCCGCCCCCCCACCTCCCCCTCCCTCGCCTCACCTGGCCTCATCCTTCCCGAATACCCACACAATTCGGCTCCTATAATCCTATAATGCTCGCCTGTCGGTAAAATTTTTACATGTGCACAGAAGTAAATTTTAATTTACGTCCGCTGGAACATTAGCCGCCAAATGAAAAAAGAATGTGTTTTTTTTGGTTTTTAGATGCCCGAAGAACGGAATTATCACATATTCTACCGTCTGCTTGCCGGTCTGGACATGGAGGAAAAGAGCAGCCTCCATCTGACGGTGGCAAAAGATTATCACTACCTCTCCCAGGGGAACTGTTTTACTTGTGATGGAATGGATGACAAACAGGAATTTGCTGACATTCGGAGAGCAATGAAGGTAACTAAACGCTAATGACCCACCTCCAGCAGAACGATCAGCACAAGGCAACTTAATACAAACGTCCTAGATATTTCACAGACAGGGAACGTATGTTTCATCCAAACATTATTGTCCAAATTTGGGGCGAAGTTACGATCAAAGTTGGGACCGTGAGCGTCCCTCAATTTCTATTACCGATGTTTCCAGGACTCGGCGTCATAACCGTCAGTTATCAATTATTGGACGAGGTTTAGCAAAATATCATGATTTTTCAGTGGCGAGCAGTGAAAAATCATGATATTTTTTCGAAAGCCGAGTTCATTAATTGTTTTATCATTCGATCACCGAGTTTGTTTTTCAATTTAATTTGTATTCATAACTGCTAAAACAGAGCAGAAATCGGGCTGCCATTGTAGAGAACAGGAGCAGAGCAATGATTCGCAGCAAAACAATTTTGTGCGCATCAGAATTATTCGCAGCAAACCAACTTTGTACGCATGAGCAGCATTATTTGAAGGAATTTATTTGCAGGTCACGTGATGGGCTATCGGCCAATGAAAAAAAAAAAAAGAAAACAAATGCATCGATTTTCTTATTACTCCTAGGGTTTGCTTTCGAGCTCTCCTTCAGGCATAGAGCAACATTTCCACTTGAAATTCCGCTTTGGATATGGACAAAGGACCTGTATAAAACTGACAACCCGTCGCTTTCTTCTCTAAATCACCGTAAACACTATGAATTTATTTTAATCATTTACAATGCTGCACAATATATTCTTTGAAGTGCCCTCAATAAATATATGGAGAACGCTACAATTTGGAATCAAGTGGTTTAATATAAGACAATTGGCCACCGTAAATAGATGGAAAAGCTGACGTTCCGAGCGTCAACCGTCAGAGTGGAAATGTCAGCTTTTGAATTTCTTAACGGTGGAAATTTACTTATCAACTCTAGCGCTTTACCTCCCCCGCGACACAACACCGCAATTCAGTCTTATAAAACTTACCCTTTATACAAAGAGTACAGAAGCTAACACCCGCGCTTGATATTTTTTTCTAGGTATTAATGTTTTCCGAAAAAGACATTTGGATTATCTTCACTCTTCTAGCCGCCATCCTTCATCTTGGGAATCTGCGCTTTCAAGGTAACAACAATCCAGTTCAGACGCAGTCTTTCAAGGCTGGAGTCATGTCTCTGTCTGTCTTCAAAATAACTATTTCATTCCGTCCCTCAACACTGTATATTAATATATTTACGCTACCGGAGAAACGTTTTACCAGGAAGAAATTTTAGATCAAGAAGGTTTTACGACTTTGTAATCGAATTGAAAACGATACCGTTTCCTCGTGTACTTTGGACGGAAGTCGCGTACGCGTGGCAAATTAGAAGAAAAATGTAGGGGCCTTTATTTAATTTTAACGAAACGCGAGGCTTTTTAACTTGTAAATGAGTTTTGTCCAAAAATTTGCAAAATCACAATCGTGATGCCGTTTCATATACACTGGATAAAATTGTATTGTTTTTGAAACGGTTACTTTTGTCTGCTAATATTAAACGGCTCCGAGAAAATTCTGCTTTACGGCCCTAGTTACACAAAGAAAAGCAAAAATCAACGAAAATAACGGTTGACATGATTGCCAAAACGCAGTGATTATATTTTATACCTTCCTTACTTTCATCTAATTATTTTTCAATAGTGACAATCAGACTTTTATTCATGGAGAATGTGACTTTTAATTAAACTTTATTGAATCATGCAATAGCTTTGATTCAAGACAACATGGAAGCTTGTGCGATTGCAAATGATAACAGCGTTGACTCGGTGGCGCATCTTTTGCAGGTTGGTAAACTCATTTGAATGGTTTCGTTACTGAATTCACAGACTCGAAAACTTAAAATTTACAAGACCGTCCAGATTTCACTAGGCATAGCGTTTCACACGAAACCGAGTGTGCCTACAGTGGAGGCTCTACTTTGGGACACCTCACCAGTAAGGGGACACCCCCATTTAAGGGACGCCAGTTCCCAGTTTCGGCCAGCAAAATGCTCATACAATCTTTGTAATTATCATCTCTCTTAAGGGGGAAGCTTCTCCTGGTTCCGGTGTTGTCTCCTTAATGGAGATTACACTGTATACCGTAATTAATGATTAATTATATAAAAATAAAAACCACATTAAACTAGTTATCGACTAAGCGGTACACCATTGGGACCAGATTTAGCTGTCCGCCTAAGAGAGTTTAGTTACAGACGAATAAGTGAAATTCTGACCGTCAGAACTACCCAACAATTGATGTCCGTCTTAGAGAGGTGTCAGCCTTACATGGGTGTGTGTCTGCCTTATAGAGTTAATTATATTCAAACTAAAGTTACCGGTGATTATTCTAATTGCTTGTTAACTTAAAAACACACAACGCGAATTTCATTGACTAAAAGAGTTCCAAATAAAATATACAATCTTCTCTGTATAGATCCCATCAGATGGAATTCACAAAGCGTTTACAAGCAAGTCTACATACGCTTCTGGTGAATTGATCTACTCTCCCATCGGAGTGGAGAGTGCAAGGCATATCAGGGATGCTTTTGTGAAGGGAATTTATGGAAGATTATTCATCTGGATTGTAGGAAAAATCAATTCGTCGATAAGCGGTCAACGTGCGGTAAGTTAGTATATGGCGAAATAATGAAATAATGAATAATTTAATAATAAATTGTTATCACTTTGTAGTTCATTTTATTTGTATACTCACATGTAATCATTTCTAATTTGATTATTTTAAGGCGGATTCAGAGATCGAGGGTCGAGTTTCTCTTGGTGTTCTCGATATTTTTGGTTTTGAAAACTTTCAAGTTAACAGGTAAATAAAGTAATCCAACTGAAATTTTTCTTTTTTTTTGGCTTCTTATTCATCATTTGAACTCTGAGAATTAATTATTTTTTTCTCATTTGGGTAATGGATATTCCATTTTGAAAAATCAGTGTACAACAAGAGAACGTCTAAGGTTATTTTATTTGACAAATGACACTATTAATTGTTAAAGAAAGCGCTGCACACTCCATATTTTATAAAGTTGCAGACCTCTCCCTACCCCCTTTCTACCCCTATCCCAACGAATAGGCGTAAAAATACGGGAAAACCAGTTCTAAGTTATTTTTTATTTTTTCTTAGTTTTGAGCAGTTGTGCATTAATTATGCAAACGAAAGACTCCACAGTTTCTTCGTTGATCACGTGTTTAAAATGGAGCAGGTGAGTGAGAGAGTCTGGAGACTAGCGTCATAATCAAATTGGCGAATTGGCATGTGCGTTCCCCAAATATACAGCCTTTCTTTTATGGATTTTGTTTATTTAGGATTAGCATAAGTCTTCTTATTTTTTTTGCTCCTCCGTCAGTGACTACTGCACGACTACTACTGAACGTTTTTTTTCCATACTAAAAAGGTATCCTAGTTATGTGCTGAGTTTCGTTACATTTTTAAGTCCCCTGCAGCGTTCTCCTTTTAAACTAAGTCTCAGAGAACGTAGTGCATAATGCTGATTGATGGTCGAGCAGTTATAATTCTTTATATATATTTTAAGGTATTTACCAGTCTTTCCTGTTTTTGGTGTAGGCCGAGTACAGCCGTGAAGGACTGGACTGGAATCCTGTGGACTTTGTTGATAATCAAGAAGTTGTGGAAACTTTAGCAAAAAAACCCCTGAACTGCTTCGCTCTCATGGACGAGGAAAGTAGATTCCCTCAGGTAAAGCTGTACAATTGTTTGCATCTAATTCCATCACCTCTATTCATTTTATATCGCTAAGCCTTGACATATGAGCTATCTGAGATAGAGAAGGATGGCTCCGGGTACCAGATCCAATTTGGATAAGTCTCTCCCTCTGTTCTTGTTCTTTTTTTTTTTTCAAGAAGTCTAACTTTTGACTAAAAAAAACTTATCATGACCTTCATTCTAAGAGTTTCGCACCATAAATAGTTTATCGACTTAACCATTTTCATCTTTTTTGTTTGTTTTCTACTTCTCAGGGGAGCGATGAATCATTTTTGCACAAATTGACTTCACATCACGGTAAAAGTAGCTGCTTTGTTAAAGACAAGTCTCAATCCAGAGCTTCGTTTGGCGTAATTCACTTCGCAGGAACAATTGAGTATGACGTCACAGGTAAAACGAGAGAACTTATATTTTAGTAAACTGCTCAAGGCATAATAAGTGAAAAAAGCTGTATGATATTGTAGTGCCATATTCATTTTCAGGTGTTTCCGAGCACACTCCAAACTTTCGGGAATGATCTCGCCTAGTGGTGTTAAAGAATAGGATATTGTCTTAGTTATTTACTCGGAAAAACGCCTGCTCTCGTCTTAACGCCCGGCCCCTTTCAAATGTCGAAGCAGAAACTAATGTCTCGAGAGTTTATTTGGAGGTATTTTTAACTTACGGCAATTTAACAAATTGACCGCATTTTTCCATGGTCTCGGTATTGTTATTTAACATAGAAATGACATCATAAAATGTTCAAAACTCAAGTTTCACTACCAAGTGAAACACTGGCATCGACGAATGCATGAACCGAAAGTAATGCGAATTTATCATTTTTTGTTGGAAAATATTCAACCCAAATTTATTCGAAAACGCTCTCGTAGAATATTTTCAATCTTTGCAGTCTTGAAGACCTACATCTAGACTATAAGAGACATACAGTCTTTTTAAAAGTTTAGGTCTCGATGTTGAGAAATTTACTAATATTAAAAGATAATGACGTCATCAGATCGTTGTTATGGTAACACCGATGTCAATCAAATCTAATTTTTTGGAAAGTTCATTTCATCTCTGGTATACAGCTGTTTCAATTTAGGTTGTCGGATGATAGCTTCAAGCGTACGCAACGAGACCGCAAGGTACTTAGGGATTTTTATGAATACGATAAGTTGATGAAAGCAAACTAAAATGCCTCGTCCATACAGCGAAGGCAAACATTTATGGTGCTAACATTTACCTCACTCATGGCACTAACAAACGCAAAAACCGCGAACTCAAGGACGTTCGCGCTAATTGTTTATGCGCATCCTAACTGCGCGGCGCACGCAATTCATGTCGCAACGCCATGCTGCGTCATGCACGAGCGCGCGCAAGAGAAGAAATCTAAGCACATGAAGGACTGGTAGCCGTTGCGTTAACTTTGCTTAGATTTAACTAACTTGGATGGTCGGTGACCCCCAATGTTTTTTAGATAGATAATTTTCTTTGCCACTTCTCGACGGATTGTGAAAAAATGAACAAAAAATCATGTAGAAAGTTTAATTTTTTTCCATTTTTCTACCCGCGCGACATCGAATCCTGCCAAATTGCGGCTGTCAGAGTTTGCAAATGCTGTTGTTTTAAGATTAAATTTACTTTAAAAAACGTCATTAGTTGAATGAATTTGCTGAACAGACCTACTCGCATAAAATTTGGGAAAGAAAGTTGCATTTTAGAGATTTATTTGCAATATTTTTAGACTAACAGACATTGGGGTCTCATCCCGTAAGGAAGAACAATTTTTCAAAATAAGGTCGCCTTTCAGATATTTTATCTCGGAAACGAAGTCGGTGACCCCCTCCCCCTCCCCCCCATTTTTTTGCATTCTGACACGAACAACTCACAACCTAGCTGTCGCAAAAGTTTTATTAAAAACGAACGTCCTTAAGCTACAGTGTAAGACCAATTTACAGCTACCCGTAGTAACTTGCGGTCTCGTTGCGTACGCTCGAAGCTCGCATCCGACAACCTAACTTGAAATAGCTGTATGAGTGAAGCAGCTTGCCTGACTGAGCTCAGACAGTGAAGTATCAGGCGTTCAAAGTTGGAACGTTGTGTCGCCAAAAAACTCGGTTGAGCCACCTTAACGCCTCCTCCAAACACCTGACTCAGTTTGTAAATATGGTAAACTAGAAATTTTTTGGTTGACTGTTAATTGGAATATGATTTTATATGAACTTATTAAAAGATAACAGTTTACAATTCTGTTAATCCTATTATGAACGTTTATAATACGAAACAATTTTCTTGATAAAGCATCTTTTTCAAGCAATATAGATATCTGTTCGTAGACCTCGCTAGCGTATCTCCAGGGAAAATGAAATATATAGTCGTTTTTATTCAATCGACAAAAGGCATTTTTATTGTATTTCTCCTCCACTTTGGCCTATTCAAAAAACGAAAACAAACACTGAAATACATCCGTCAAGTATAAAGAAATGGAAATTAGAATAACTTGGGAAATTATCTTGCTTCCTGATGCCGTAGTCATTATTTATAAATGCTTCAAATTTTGTTTTGTTTCAGGAATTCTGGACAAAAATAGAGATACATTCAGCGCTGATCTTGTGGGACTTGTTTGTGAAAGCAACATGGAGTTTCTTTTTGATTTGTTTGCCAAAGAAATGTCTATGGTAAGTTTAGAAATGTTTTTCAAGTAATACCGGTTTTACTTTTCTCATTGAATCCGACGATCCATGATTTTTTTTTAAAACTAAACAAGTATTCGTGTTTATCTATTTCAAGAACTAAATAACTGTTCGTCCTGGTGGGCGTTTATGCAATTCGAAGGAAAAAACTCTCTATTTGTCTTGTTTCCGATCGAGTTCCACCAACACCCCCCCTCCCCCCCCCCCCCCCCCCCCCCTATTCTTCCCCTTCTTTTTCCCGCCGCACGCTTTCCCCAAGTTTCTTTTGCCACATTGTCAATAATTTCTTAACATATAAGCTTTATTTATTTATTTATTTATTTATTTATAGCGCGTTCCTTTGTGATATTCAAAAGGTCATTTTCCAAAAACGCATAGCGAGACAAAGAAAAGCATACCGAAACGAATCGGAGAGAAGGATGCTTGCGACCTGTTCTCCCCTGGCCAATCGAAAACTAATTGTCATCCGTCATCACATTTTTGCTTTATTCTAGGGTGAAGAAACCAGAAAACGGTCCCCAACATTGAGTGCACAGTTCAGAAGATCTCTAGATGTCTTGATGAAGATGTTATTGAGTTGTGAGCCGTCTTTCGTTCGTTGCATTAAACCTAATGATCTAAAAAGAGCCCTGGTACGTTTTCATTGTTCTGATTTAAAACTTTACTTACATTGTCGCTCTCCACCTAGGTGTATAAATAAAAAGTATTGCAAAAAAAATAAGGTTTCTTCTTGTATTGGTGAACCATTAGGAAAACCTAACATATTGGCGAAGGTATTAAACCGCCTGCGATGAACTCTGCTAGAATCCAGATTGTCACTAGTAATCAACTCAGTAACGTTTCAGGCTACAGAAAGAAGTGCAATATTATAATTACTTGAAAGTTTATTAGTCGAGTGCTGATAAGTTTACAACCCACTCTGTCTCAGTTTGTCAAATAAATTACACTGCCGTTCACCCGGTTAAAAAGAAACTGCATTATGTTAGGATGAAATCCAGAAATAGTATTTTGACGGAATCATGTTCTCTATTTCACGAGAGAATGCATTATATTAATTGTTATAAATGTGACCAAATTTGCGTTTTCTTCCTTGTAGATATTTGATCGTCATTTATGCTGGCAGCAGCTCAAATACTCAGGGATGCTAGAGACAGTCAAGTAAGAACCTTTTCCTTAAATACAGTGCCGGCAAATACTTTATCGTTTTGGCAAAACCACGCAATCGAATTCAACTCCTCTCATTTTTTATTTTTATATGAAATACAGTTTTATCACCCGCAAATAGGTAAAAAAAAATGACAAACAAAAATGGCCTCTTACAAGTTAGACAACTTAGCTTCACTCTATCATAGAGTTTTCGCCTAAGTTTGAAGAGGTTTTTCCCAACTTTCTTCTCCCTAAAATGTTTGTCGGTCACACCTCCAAAACTTAAACTGTGTGATACTGGGAGCGAGTTAAAAAATAGTTCGCTTTCCCGTCTCTCATTCCCGCCATTTTGAAAGCGAAGACCTGGAGACGAGGTTGGTACCATTCCTCTGGCACCGCGTCCAAACATTCAAGATGGCGGCTTCACCGTGTCCCTTTATATTCTTGAGACCTACATCAACCTCAAGACCAAATTCCAGGTATATTTTACCGTAGTTCCACCAAGGAAAACTGATACTGGTTTCTTAAAAAAAAGCACCACTGGCGTTATAGATTGCTTTAAATTTCGAACAAAGGCTTTACTTAACATGATTTATTTATGTAACTTGCAGGATTCGCAAGGCTGGATTTGCTATTCGCTATACTTTTGAGGATTTCATGAACAGATATCACGTTATTATGAAAGATCTAAAGATACCCCGAAATGAACCACGAGAAATGTCAGAGGAATTAGCCAAAAGACTCCTTCCGGATGTTGAATGGACAATTGGAAACCGAATGATATTTTTAACGGTAAGTTCACTTTAATAGCTTAGCTTATTTTTTTAAATTGAAAATGCAAGGTCAAAGTTACAAGAGACCACAATATACGCCTGTCATATTAATCTATAATTATTATAAATAGTCTTTTACATAGCTATTATCCGAAAAGAATCAGATTGAGTTTGTTTGTTTGCTTGTTCGTCTCTTTTTTTTTTTCATCTTTTTCGCCGACTGATGATGTGAAAGTAAAATCTTATAAGAAAAATATAGCTGAACCAAGTGAAACAAGTGTGTTTGTGAGCCTTTTTCCAACATGCATATAACGGCATCGCATGCATACAAATGTGAACAATGAACATGGACATGTATAAATGCAAAAAAAAATGCAAAAAAAAAAGATTGTTCAAATAGCAATAGTCCAGTTTCGAATTCGCTATGACCGCTGAATGAAAGCATGAAGACGCATTTTTACAGGGTTAGACTCGACCTGATGTAAAATATTCACAAATTTAGGCGAGAAGGTGACCTGTTTAGAGCTCTGTCTATTGTTTAATTTTCAAATTTCACGCACCTTCTGCCGGTATTTGTGAATATTTTACATCAGGTCGAGTCTAACCCTGTATCAATGTGTCATTGGTGTTTGAATTCAGCGGTAATTTTAAATACGAAAATGGCTTATTGTTAAAATACTAGAATTGTGAATGTATGAGGCTAAAACTGTATGTTAATGGAATAAATGAAAGAAATTATGTTTTTGAGGAAAGCAACAAGTTACCCTGCAAGCAGTGGATTCTCGTGTGCCGAGGAGAATCCACTGCTCGCAGGGAAGAAATGAGTTGACTTGGTTTTGTGGTGTTGATGAAAATGGTTTGTTCTATTCATACTAGGATCACCATGGGAACATTCTAGAGCAAGCCCGTGATGCACTACTGACCAATGCAGTGGTTGTGCTTCAAAGATCGATAAAGAGGTTCTTATATCAAAGAAAACATCGTAAACAGACACGCGCAGCTGTGCTAATTCAGAAGACTTGGAAAGGGTATCATGATAAGAGAACATACCAAAAGGTTAGTTTCAAACTCGATCTGACTGTGATTGGCAGTTGCCAATCAATGACGGATGACGCACTTAGTTATTAGTGCTGTTATGTATCGTACCGGGTTCTACCTTGAGAAGCCTGTGATGGTAGAAATTACCCCCCCCCCCCCCCCCCCCCCCCCCCCCCCCCCCCTCCTCCATCACCCTTGTTAATTTATCCTGGCTATTCCTAATTCTAGCCCAGGAGTTATAAAATATATGAAATCGAAGCCGGAATCAGTTCTGTCAAAAAATGACAATGCTGTCTATTCTGGCTAAGCCAAAAACCTTCCCAAATGAACGTTAAATAGAGGAATAAACAGAATACATATCCCCCTTCTTCTGAAACAAATAGGACCTGGAAAGCACAATTACCTTATACTCCGTGTATTCACATTCCGTAGAGTCCCAAAAGAGCACGCCCTAAGTTTGAATTTGGGTAAGTGAGAGGCCTGCCTCAGGACGTATATAGCTGGACTTAGATTTGCACACAAGTTGAGCTCAATGAGCGCGAAGCGCGCTCACTGGTAGCGGAAGCGAGAAGCGAACGAACTTTGAGAATTTCGGATGTGTATTACCTGAATCGGCATGCGAGAACGGGGTAGGGGTTTATGATGTTCAATATTATCGAGAAATACAATATCAAGCCTTTTATAACTAGAGAAAACATTGGTCTCTCAGTAGTGTAACACTGTTAACAAAATACTTATAATTGTTTATAATTGTATTCTTTCCTTTTAGGTTGTGAAAGGAATAGTTAGACTCCAGGCTACTGTGAAAGCTCGTCTTTTATCCGCCAAGTTCAGGCGCATGCGTGATGATAAGCAAAGAGCAGAACAAGAAAGGCAACGAAGACTGGAGCGAGAAAGACAGCAGAAAGAACACAAAGCTAAACTAAAGAAGGTAGGAGAGGTCACCATGAGTGTTGTTAAATGAATAAAAAACGTAATACTCTCATAAAAGATTTATCAGCATGGTAAGTTTTAAATTAAAGCCTGTTTACATGCTTTCAGTTCATCTTTTAATCTCCGTAACTCCTCCCTTGCTGTTGTGATAAGTGTGTCGTATATTTTGGCAACATAACCTGAAGAGGAACACTCCAAGTGAGTTAGGTACTTATCACACTCAAGGCTGTAAATTGCAATACAAAATAACTATGTCTAGGTCAGTCTACAAAAAATATCATTCAGTGTGTTGTAGTTGGTTGAGCATATTTTGAACAATTCACATTTGAAATCAGGCTCAACAAATGCACTGTCTCTCTCCAGAGCTGAAAATAATACACAGCTATCCGTTATAAAAAATACAGTGGTATTTACAAGAGTTTTAGCTGTATCTTGCACAAAACAGCATGCCTGCCTCAAAGAAACCAACAGCAAAAAATGTTATTCCTATTTATTGCCATTCATTTGTTTCACACAAGAAAAGGTCCAAATGACATACCACAGTTCTGCTTGACACGGGCTTCCCTAACTGTTCCCTCTCCCTCTTTGAACTTGGGCGGTAACACAGAGTTTTGCATTGCCTTGTGTATCCTTTAAGCTCTCCCTGTGTAGGTTCTAGTTGAAATGCAGAACAGCAAGAATAGTCCTTCAAATAGCATAAACAAAATAAAGTTGGAATAGGCTCAGAAATAGTGGTCACTCTGATGATGTAGCTATTAAGGGTCCCCTATTGTTTTGTTGTCCCTACTGCGTTAAATTGCTGTAAAGGTACCTGCTTAGTATCCTAAGATATGAAAATGCATGCCAGCATCTTTGGTGCGAATTGATTGAAAACAGAGTGATCGCCCTCTAGTTTGCTGAACTGGGGATGCCTGTTTTATGCACCTCTCAGTGAGAAGGAGTTGCTAAGTGTCTCACACAGTTTGTTGTATACCTCTGAATCTTGAAGTAGAAAGTCGTTACATTTAGAAGACGTTATAAAAGCAAAAACTAGTAATAACAGCCAGTTTCTAGTTAAGCTTCCGAAAAGGGCTGCCATTACCTTTTGTAAGCCAGAGGCGTTGAGTAGTAACCACGCCATGAGCACACTTGTTGAACAGCGCTGCCTCTCTGGTAGGTTGGTGTGCTGGTTCAGTATATGGTGCTGAAACGATTTGAACTTTGCAATGACCACTTGCTGGAGCTTTGCTTGAGTAGATGTCACTCACCAATAAAAGTGGCGGACACAGGCTTTTCTCCATCGACCAATTGCCTCCATGCCTTTCTCTTTACTCAGCTTAGTTAGCAGTTTTTGAATCTCTATAGTGATAAGAAGAAAGGTATAAGAGAGAATATGGCAAGGTCTTTTGACAAAAATCAGATGCAGATCTTACATCCATACCTCCGATCTGGGGTATAACATCCATACCTCCGATCTGGGGTATAACATCCATACCTCCGATCTGGGGTATAACATCCATACCTCCGATCTGGGGTATAACATCCATACCTCCGATCTGGGGTATAACATCCATACCTCCGATCTGGGGTATAACATCTCTACCTCAGATCTGTGGTATAACATTCATGATGTCGTTTTCGTAAACCACTTTGAGTGCGCGAGTCAGTACCGGGCATATTTCATTCGTTTCTTATACTTGCTAAACATTATCACGATCGATGTTCGTACGTTTTCTACAGACAGTTTTAGCGATGTTATTGCTAGGATATAAAATCCGGTTAAATTTAAAGAAAAAAGGACCTCATAAAAATAGATTTATAACGAGTACAAGAAATGCAGCGCATTTAATTAGATAAAAGGTTATTTAAAATCGTTAATTTCCCAAGGCCAGTTAAATGGCCATTAAAACATCAAGTAAACTATGTGAAATACGAAGAAAATACGTACAGCTATTACGAAGTATCCCAAAAACGAAATAAAATGAAGTCAAAAGAACAAGTGTGTGAAAAAGTCAATTATCGATAATGTTTTAAAGAGAGTATGTGAAATATGGATTAAATAGGTATTAAAATGTGTCAAAATTGGCAGTCCAGAATTCTTTGATCAAGTTCGTTTTTAAATGGCGTTGTATTGTTACGCAGCCTATCCTTCAATTTATTTGATCGACGCTGTACCTCATACAGTTTGCATTGTTTATGAATTTCGGTCCCCATTAGTAAAAAATGCTTTGCTTTTTCTTTTGTTTTTTGTTTTTAGTTTTTGTGTGTGTGTTCTTATTTTGTTTTCAGGCGCAAGAAGATGCAGCAGCCCAAATTCAGGAGATGTTCAGTTTTATCACAGAAGAAGAACAAACCTACACTAAGAAAGGTCTCTCAGTTATATTATAATTAATATAGTTAATCAGTATTAGCCTGCGAACAAGCTCTCTTGAAGGGGGAGTAGAAGAGGAGGAGAGCCTGCTCGCAGGTCTAGTTCAGTATCCCTTTCGAATTCGTTTGGTGACAAATCATGTCAAAGTTTCTATGGCGGTAGCTTGTTGCACTCTGTCATTGACAAGTAATCCGCACTTCAATGCTTATAAAAGACGTCCTAAGTCTGTTTGTAAACTTCTTTAAATTTGCCAGATTTTAAGTTGTGATGTCATTTTTGTTAACAGAGGAGAAACCTAAGCCTGCACCTGCGCGTAAACCTCATCAAACACAACTGGTTACATCTTCATCATATTTGGGAGCAAGTCTGGTAGATGGTGTAAGAAAAATAGAGCAGTCTAACAGACCAGGTTAGCATGCGAAAAGGAGGAACATATGGTCTGAACCTCCCGCTTCTGTGCTTTTTACTCCGCGTAGTTCCCGCCCCCCTATCTCCCCCTATCTCCCCCCCCCTATCTCCCCCTGCCCCTATTCCCCCCTGCCCCTATTCCACCTCCCTCCATCTTTGGCAGCTATTGAATTTTTCTGTTGCAGGTTTTAATTTTTCCGGTTCCCGCCTGTTTCTTTCCCTATTCCCACCCCTTATTTTCCCAGGATCTTGAACCATATTCTCTTCCATGATAAAAGATCCGCGCAATTATCGTATGGTACACATACACGTGTAGACCTACAGTCCCCTCCCCAGACGATTTGCCGTCTTCTCTACCACTTTTTCTTGTTGTATAAGCAAGTGAAGATAAATTTTCTTCTTCACCATTTTTACCACTTTTTTGTTGTATCAGCAAGTGAAGATTAATCTAGTTTTCTTCTTCATCATTTCTATCACTTTTTTGTTGCATTAATTAGCAAGTGAAGATTTCTTCGCCATTTTTACCACTTTTTCTTGTTGCATTTAGCAAATGAAGATTTCTTCTTCACCATTTTAACAAATTTTTCTAGTTGTCTATTTCTTTAGTTCTTCACCTTTTTTCGTAACTATCGTGCAACGGTTCTTTCTTTTCTTTCAGCTCTTTGGAGTCTCAACCCCAGTGCGTTAGGCGGGTTTGGCCAGGTCACACAGTCACGTTCGTCCGACCTCGCCCTGACTTTAACATCCATAATACTTGGATTAGCGTGCCAGGGATCCACCAATGAGGATCAAGCAACGGCGTCACGTGATGAGCCTAAAACGAGGTAAGCGACTGGAATTGTAAATGGAAAGCGCTGGGGAAGACTGTATCCACTTTTGTACCGAGTACAGATGGAAAAGACATATAGCTATTAGTTACTAGCTAGCGAAATTAGCTAAACGAGATTGGCGCGGATTGTAACAGCTTACAGGTTGCACAGTAGAAGTAGACATTGTTGTACTCAAACGCCAAGCTGTTTAGGTGTGCGGGCGTTCATAGATGACACAAATTCCAAGATTCCACAATCCGCCCTTGATCGGAATTACACGGTGTGATGTTGTTTGAGAGTCTAAAGGACAAATAGAGAGCGTTCGTATTTAAGTTAAAAATAAAAGAACCGGAGTTTATGAATTTTAAGACTGATTAAGGTGAACATTCACTGATCTGATATTTAAGTTCAAAGTTTATGAATTTTAAGACTGATTAAGGTGCACATTCACTGATCTCCTTGTTTGTCCACTTTTAAAGTGAGCCAGAATTTGTGTCCCCATTGAGAACCAAGCCCAAAGGTCCTCGAGGATCATTCAAGTGGCGTTCTGACCAATCATAGAGGGATAATAGTTATTGAGAAGTGGGGAATGGGTACCAAATAATTGATGGCGGAAAATTATACACTACTACTGCTGCCTTTATTGATGGAAAACCTGTATTGGAGGAGCAGCTCAATGTCAGCAGAAGGCAGTAGACCGCAACACATCATGAAAACTTTCCTTGTGGATGATAGTGGACCACCCAGGACGGCGCCTGACAGTCTGGAGAAGCAGCAGTTAAATTTAAAATAACTAAATAGTGGGCAATGAAGAAGTTTTGCGAGAAAAGCAGTGGAACTGTTTTACGATTACCCCTCACCAAAATTAGACTTCCAAATTATTGAAACTGCTTCGAACTTTATAGAACTTTATGGCAATACCACTGAAAAGTACTTTATTGTAATACTGGCAAATAGCAAGGACTTGCCAATCATCTGATAACTGACAATAAATGGATTAATTAAAGGACTATTTTTACCGTCATCGTCCCTCCACAGGGGCTCAGTGGATGGAAATAAAGTATAACATTTTCTCAAATGCGCTACGTAAGGCAGCTCAGTATATAAACCGTGCATCAGTTTGATTGAAAGAAACTGCAACTAATCATAACGATTTAGGGCACAGGGTTACCATTTCACTGTTTGGGTGGAGTGCTGTGCACCTGTAAGCGAACAAAGCTTGCAACTTGGAAACCCACGTTTCTCTACTTACTGAGCGAGTTGGACCGTTATTTTGAAAATACCGCTTTGATTCGTGAGCCACAAATTACCAAAATAAACACAACAAAACAAAGTTAAACAATTTGACAGTGATTTAGAGAGTTTATATTTCATTTTTATTAGTTTTAAGAGTCCTAAATTTCGCCTTTTAAGACTGGGTCAGAGGCGATTCTCTCCCCCCCCCCCCCCCCCCCTCACCGTTCCCCTCAGCTCGTTCGCTCACTCGCTCCAGTCTCGCCGAGTTGTTTTCGTGATTAGCTTGCCTGCTCGATTGTTATGACTGAAAAGGAACAGCTAGCAGTCTAACAATTTTCATTTTAAGAAGATGTTTGTCTGTGTTATATGCCTTCTGGACACTACAGCAAATGTCGTTTTTAATAAACATTACGGTTGGCTTGAAATTCGTTTAAACAACCGGCCCTTAGTGTCTTACAATAAAAAATAGACTTTGCGAGACACCTTTACGACAGAAACCGATAAAGTAGGATCGCAACCGTGGACAGCCGTTTCGTTGGTCCACGGTTGCGATCCTACTTTATCGGTTTTTGTCGTGAAGGTGTCTCGCAAATTAAGTCTATTTTTTTACGTATAGTCATATCAGCCCTGCAGTTTATTGTATGTTTGCTAGTGCCCCTGTCAAATTAAGAACCTATTTAAGAACCTAAGTAGCCTAAAATTCCACTAAATACCATTTCTAGGCTAAGTTGGAAAAATCTAGGTTCTTATACGTGGGTTTTTACTGTAGCTCTTGTTTTAAGCACACGATACAGTGAGTGCCACTTATTATAAGTTGAGATCGAGAATGAAATCGAGTTGTGTTGTTATGACACAGCTGGTCAAGCCCGTCTATCTAAACCATCACAGCATGTTTTCCAATGCTATTCCGCCCTGCACCAGTGCTTTCACCCGGTGGTTGTATTTTGTTAACACACGTGCGTAGATTAACGGGGTTATAACCATTTTTTTATTATTTTCGTATGAAAGCGTGCATGGTCGCTCAAAAACATCTGTCTTCTTAAGGAACTTGCCTCTAGAGACTGAGAAATTTCTATTCTGGTCGGATAAACTATGGGCAAGTGTTAATGTACATTAAAATAAACACTTCATTTGTTTTTAAAGTGTTGTTGAGAAAATTTACGTTGGTTATTGCCACGTGTCAAGGAATCCAATTTAACTTCTAATTTCGACAACTCTATCTATACAGTTTCATTTAACACAAAATTTTCATTATTTTTTTGGGCTTCAGGGCCGTAACAGAGGGTGGCAACCCGGGAAATAGGAATAGCATTATTAATATTTAAAAACGGTGGTGACCACGATGAGATGACATCGTCACAAAAGTCTCGTGTCAGCTTCATATTGGATGCGCGCCTGATTTTACGATTTTCTAGGTTTAGGGCAAAAACATAGAAGAAAAACCCTTTGCAGCGTTGCATTCCAAACATGTTAAAAAATTTGTTGCGGAAGCCGGCAATTCTGAGAAGCAGATGTTACATAGTGAATTGTTTCAGAAATATTTACCGAGTACGGTAACCAACTGAACATCCTCGTTTGCTGGTCGCTTACACTCTGACGAAGGGCTAGCGCTCGAAACATCAGCTTTTAATTTGAATCTCTTCACTGTGGCAATCTACTTTATCAACTTGGTCGAGAAAGCCAAATTTTCGTGCTTACGCAAGAGGCCTGGGTGATCGTCAGAGAAGTTCTACAATGTTCATTTAAGTTCATTGATGCTTTCTAGTTTAAGAACCCACTGACATTGATATTAAACCTCTTTTTAAAAGATGATTATCAAAAATCGTCTTGAAAATCATAAATAAATCGCTAAGTTTATAAGGTGCAAAATCCCGTCAAGTGTAATTCGTTAAACTGTTATACCTCGAAAAAACGATGGCATGATAATTAGGCTGGTAGATTAAAAAATTACAAAAATGTTTATTGTGTATCGCTATTTGTGTACTAATTGTCCGGTAACTCCAAAGACACGAGGACACCTAATACCTTTTTAATACCACCAGTCGCTTAAAGATTTCTCTTCGAGTCTTCGTACCTTGTGCGTAGCAAAATTTACGGGAGAAGAATAATTAGTTTGTTAAAAACTATAACTGAGTAATAGTTGTTTCAAAAGCCAGTTCACACTTGTAGCAAGACTGGATGCCATAATTCACTAAATTCACAACATTAGTATTTTTCATTATCAATGAGTTAAAATCGTACGCTGAAAACAAGCGAAACCCGGCGAACAATGTAAAAATTTTATCCCCGTTAGCCCTGTTGATTAATTTGTACACTTTTGAGGTTCAATTTAGGCAGCTTATAAAGCCCCCAACAGAGCAACCAATAATTTATCTACGGAGTGAAATTTATCATAACGTAAATAAAATAATCGAATTGCACGCTATGTTAAAGCAGTAGACTTAAACTTGGCGTCTTCAGTAATGCTTCGCCTACTAGTTTATATATGCCGGCCAAATGAATTGTTTCTTAGCTTGCCAGTGTTTAATAATGTGCAGTTCAATAATTGATGTTTTGTTGGATTAAAGTACATTTCTTTGTCCAATGAGTCGTTGCTTTACTTGAAATTGTTTCCAGCGGTTAGCTGTGCGGCACGTGGCCTAGTTGCTAAGGCTTGCCGCACGCGATATACCGTGTGTTAGTAAAGCCAGGGCTATCTTCCAAACCAAGCAATTAACTGAAATAACAACATCCACAGCATCGTTATTAAAAACTTGAATACGAATTTGACAGGATGCAAAACCTCAAGGCATAAAGGCAATCTAGACAAACAATTTGAATGAGTTACAAGTAATTTCTTTATCAGCATGGTACGGGCTTTATTATTATCTAGTAACTGGTGTTGTGCCATTTAAATGCGTAGATCCGAGAAAAATATTTCCATTAAAGAGAGACATTTACCACGTAAAGATGCCGATTGAATTGTTACGGTTTAAAGAAAAACGAAGTGAGACTTAAGAAAGGAGTTTAAATCATTTTGTTCAAACGTCCGACCTTAGAGATTTGAAGTGCACTAAACGGGACTGAAAGATTGCCAAAACAAAAAAATTGTAGACAATCGATTGAGCCACATGTAATCACATCTTATTTTAAGGGGGCGACAAGGAAAATTTCTCGATCAATTCAAGCATTTCGAAGACTAGATGCTTTGGGACATTTCAGCAAAGGAATGAATTCAACAGACAATCAAACTGGGTCCGAGTTCACATTGCCGTATTACCAGGAGGCGCATTGGTTGGAGATCCTTCGCCTAACCTTCCAAGTTCTTCTCGCCTCTGTCGGCGTAGCAGGCAATGTGATAGTATGCCTCGTCATCACCTTCCAGCCCCAGATGCATACCCTTATCAACTACTTCGTCAGAAACCTCGCCATCGCAGATTTGGGGATTCTGTTCATGTCGTTCCCGTTAGCTGTTATCAAGGAACAAGTCCCGTATCATTGGCCTCTGGGGGAATATTTCTGCCGGTACATATTCCCCCTGTCAGATATATTCTTTGGTGTATCTGTTTGGTCAATCACCCTCATCGCTGTTGATCGTCACAGAGCGATTGTCCGGGGGGCCCTTCCGAAACGCGGCTCAGCCGTATTCAAGTCAGCGCGCATGATGGTGGTCAGCCTTTGGGTTACGTCGTTTTTAATCATCTCACTGCCGTTGTATTTTGTCATGAATTTTGTAGATTACCGTCCGAACTTCGACATGGTCGATTGTTCTCCGAAATGGCCGAACATGAATGGAGAAGACGAAATGCGACAAATCTACATCATTGGTTTAACCATTTTCTGGTATGTTCTACCTCTTGCCATTATCATCACAACGTTCTGTAGCATAACTCGAAAGCTTCGTTCCAGCACCAAATTTAACAAGGCGATACGTGGTGACAACGGCGGGGTTGAGGAGCACCGGGTTCGTAAAAGGCTGCGCGAACGCCAAAACAGCAAAGCTAAGAAGCTTTTGATTCCGGTGGTTGTTGTGTTTGCTGTCACCATGTTACCTCTTAATGTTTTTCGTCTCGTTTTTTTGTACTGGAAGGAACTCTTCATGCACAAATACCTTTGGGTTTATTATAATACGTGCGTGATTTGTGTTATCGCGAACTCGTCGGCCAACTTTTTCATTTATTCGCAGGTGAGCGAAGAATTCCGTCAAAGTTTCAAGCGGTTTTTCTCGCTGAATATGGGCGTGCCTTCTCACAGTGTAACGGAGAGAACCCTTCGCAGTCCATTAAGCCCGATGAGCCTTAGCCCTTTAAATGGAGGTCGAAATGAAGAAAACAACACAGCTAAGAACAGTAATAAAGAGGAAACTTTAAAGTAAATATAATGGCCTGTTATTTCTTGGTCAGTTTAAAGACTGTTTCACTGAGAAATGACTTTCAGCAGTACCCCATAACCCTTTCAGACATCAGAAAAAACTGACAATTTTATGTTTGATATATTTGTTAATTTAAAAGCTTTTCGACAGTTTACCGTTTCCACTTTTTGTTTCCAGCTGGGCAAGACATAACTGAAATTACGTTCATATAGCTTTATCCATTTATCGACTAGCTGTGTTGGACAAGTGGCTTGGTCAGGATTCATCAATGTTACAGTCAGTCACCTTACCTGATATTCAAAAATGTAAGTTCAAATCTCGGACAAACCAAACAACATCTCAATGAATGACTGAAACTTTCGAATTCTTAAATGTCAGTAAACTATTACAACAGAGGCTTTTGGCACAAGTTAATGAAGCCCATCCCCTGCACCAACTGCTGCCAGACATTAACTCTGCTCCTTCCCTGAGATCGGCTCATCCTCGGTGTAAAAACCTTCCAACTCACGAGTGACGTAAAACAAAGAAAACAAAAGGTACTGAAACAATAGAGTGCAAGAAAACAAAGGTAGAAAACAAAGAAAAAAGTCACAGGTTTTTACTCTAACACCGAGGTAAACCCCTGACATCCAACCACATGTTCAATGTCCCAAGTTGTAAAACAGTTTTCTCATGTACAATTTTGCTAGATGCTTCTTAAAATAATTATTATCGTTATGCTAATGTGAAGCGGATTCAGTTTATCCATTGTTAAATTTTTATCCATTGTCCTAGCTACTTTTATTGTCATTTTAAATACCAATTTTTTACTCTATTGTTACAATCTATCATAATTCAGCCGTCGGCTGCAAGTTTTTAGATTTAATAAAACACTTATTTAACCAATTTAAGATTAAATATTAAATATATTTTAGGTTTTAGATTAATATTAGATATTTTATACTTTTTTATGTGTCCCCAAATTAGTATGGGTTTACCCAGGCTATAAGGTCTTTTGACACTTAAATAAAGTTTCTATCTATCTATCTATCTATCTATCTATCTATCTATCTATCTATCTATCTATCTATCTATCTATCTATCTATCTATCTTAATAAACAGTAAATTTCACGTCAATAAAGCAACTATCATTTTCGATTATCCTTGCTTCATCCCAACCATTTTAAGTAGCAATTGTACCCCCAGCTTGTTGCCTTATGCTACAGAAACATATCACTCAACCGGCCAAATACAAACAACAAGATTTTCAAAATCTTTAGTAAACAACATCAGAGAGAAATAGCACACACCAAAGTGCAAATAATGCAATACAAGCGCCTTGACTAAGGGTCAAGCCCAAATCATACCGTCCAGAAGGACGTCGGACGCCTTATTGAGACTTATATAACGGGTAACTGGTTAGCTTTCAGTTGAGGTTATATAGTTAAATTTAGGACTAAGCAACCCGAGAAGCTAAGTGGTACAGTGGTACGGTAGGCTATGTAAGCCGAACTAGCTGAGGTCATAGGTGCAATCCTGAGTGGGGCTTTTAGATTTTCTTTCTACACTTAAAAATGTATTGAAAATAAAATTTAAAGCGTCGACATTACGTTATTTAAGTCTCAATAAGGTGTCCGACGTCCTTCTGGACGGTATGATTTAGGCACAACCTTGGCACAACCTTGACTAAGGCGAATAACATTCTTGCCCAGTACCTTATATTCGCCGCGGTCAATGCGTTTCGGATCACGTGGTCCGAGCGAAGATACGTCACCGAAAAATGCATGACCGTGAAGGCCTAGGAAGAAGCCGTACAGAAACAAGGCAGAAAAGCTTGTTAGAAGGGAGTCCGTTATCGATGGCTTCCAAATTTCCGCTACCTTAAAACAATTAACGAATAACAACGAATTTTCCCGCGAAATTTGGGGCGCGAATTCTAAACCCCGCAAAATGATAATGTGACTAGCAAGTAGTTCTGCTCGAAAATTTACAGCTGCTGCATGCATTTGCATCCTGAACGGGTAGAATATACGGTGGCCCACAACTGTCACGGCAAAAGAAATAACTTCACGGCAAAAAAGAAAACCTCACGGCAAAAGAATTATCTTCACGGCAAAAAAGAAAACCTCACGGCAAAAAGAATTAACTTCACGGCAAAAGAAAAACGCAGTGGCTATTCGTACGGCACCCGTGCGCGGACTTCGATTTGCTATTCATACGGGAGTCCAAAACTTTCGACAATTTTCAATGTTATTCTTCACTTTTGTTGGTCAACAATATTAAATGTTCGTTTAGTTTTACGAAGCGCTTCTGGTAAGCGATGTTGATTTGGCTCAGACTAATTTGCTGAGTCTCTGTATACTACGCGAGCGACTCATTTCGTGACAGAAATTTTTCACGAGATAACTTCGCGTGGCTGAATAAACATCACTCACAAGAAGCGCTTCGAAAAACTAAACGAACATTTTAATATTGTGGACCAACAAAAGTGAAGAATAACATCGAAAATTGTCGAAAGTTTTGGACTCCCGTACGAAGAGTGAATCGAAGTTGGCAGTACGGGAGTATTCTTTGACGCGAAAAATTTCTAAATGTCACGAAATGAGTCACTCGCGTAGTATACAGAGACTCAGCAAATTAGTCTGAGACAAATCAACATCGCTTACCAGAAGCGCTTCGTAAAAATAAACGAACATTTAATATTGTGGACCACCAAAAGTGAAGAATAACATCGAAAATTGTCGAAAGGTTTGGACTCCCGTATGAATAGCAAATCAAAGTCCGCGTATGGGTGCCGTACGAATAGCCACTGCGTTTTTCTTTTGCCGTGAAATTAATTTTTTTTGCCGCGAGGTTTTTTCCTTCGCCGTGAAGTTATTTCTTTTTGCCGTGAGGTTTTCTTTCTTGCCGTGAAGTTAATTCTTTTTGCCGCGAGGTTTTTTCTTTCGCCGGGAAGTTATTTCTTTTTGCCGCGAGGTTTTTTCTTTTGCCGTGAAGTTAATTCTTTTTGCCGCGGGTTTTTTCCTTTTGCCGTGAAGTTAATTCTTTTTGCCGTGAGGTTTTCTTTTTAGCCGTGAAGTTAATTGTTTTGCCGCGAGGTTTTCTTTTTTGCCGTGAAGTTATTTCTTTTGCTGCGAGTCTTTTTGTTTTGCCGTGACAGTTGTGGGCCACCGTAAGAATACGGTTAAAATGAAAATTGCTTGATACTGGAAAAAAAGGAAAGAAACTAGAAATTTGTCACTGGCACTTCCTCGTGGCAACGTAATTGCTACTTGAGATTATAATTATTTAAGATCATTCGCAGCGCGGTCTGAAAAATGAATGAATAACTTTATTTGAATGTAAAAATCAGGAGGGAGGGGGTGACTCTATTGTTTTCAATTATTTGTCGCGACCGACTCATCACTACCAGTGTGACGTCACATAGCAACGAGTCAGAACTTCGCTTGCCTTGCTCAGTTTAGAGTAGGGACGCCATTGAAGTGAAAGAAAGAGAGGGATAATACAGGCTATTTTTTAGCTATTATTCACTAATTGATCGTAAGTGTGTAAGCTTTGTGGCACATATTATCTGTGTGTATAAATTGTTTATTGTTTTGTGTGCGCGTTTGTTTGTAATTCTGTTGAATATAATTCGGGACAAGTGGCGGGACCGCCATCTTGACTTCGGGCTGGTGTAGTCGATCTAAAACGATCGCCGTTTTCTCTTTAAGTTTTCAACAGATCGACCTCATAAAAGGAGGTTTTATTCTTTGATAATGTACGTTTATAGCCGTTGTTAGTTTTTGTCAATCAAATCAGCCATTTTGCTCATCAATCCCTTCAAGTGCCAAGGTGTTGTTTTGATTTCATCTGTGTTTCAATTTTGCTGGCTTGTTGAGAGCCCTGAGAGTCTGTGTGTGCACTTTGTTGTCTGCCTGTGTCTAGATTTTGTTGGCTTTTTGACTGTCTGTGTCTAAATTTTACTAGCTTTACTAGTTCAACTGCCCGTGTTTAAATTTTGTTGGCTTGTTGCTCTAAATTTTGCTGGCTTGATTGCCTGTGTTAAAGTTTTGCTGGCTTTCGACTGCCTGCTGGCTGTTACCATGTGTTAGCTACCCAAGTGTGTTTGACTGCCCGTGTTTAAACCTGTTGGCTTTTGACTGACTGTTTGAATTTGTTAGCTTGTTGACTGCCTGTGTTTAAATCTGTTGACTGCCTGAGCGTTTATATACATGTAGTATTTAGTGTACATAAAACAATGATGAATAAAAATAGTTTGTTGTGTATATTTGGTAACAGCCTTATTGCTGTATTACTTGCTTAGCCCACGCATTTATTATATTGTGCATGTGATGGCTATCCTGTTTGCTCATGTTGTGTTAGCAGTCATTTCATTATCTTACCCAAGGCTTTCAAAACCCCCATGTTCTCTTTATGTACCCTTCAAAATCTTTTGAGAAGCAAATGCCTCACTCCCCTGGGGCATTACATGACATGTCAAACAATGCAAAATCTGGATGTGCTAAAAATGGTACTCTCTTTTATTGTCCTTTTTTAATAGAGTTGAAAATATGGCTTTTCAAAACATTAACCTGTCAAACCTTGAATGTTTCTATTGTTATTACACTTATTTTTCTGTTTTATGTGTAAAGGATTTGTTTAAAGCAAATGTTTAAGTACAGAACAACAAACAATTTTTTTCTGGAGACACTGTTATTTCCTGCTGTTATTATTTTGAGAATATTTTTATCTTTGCTTGATCCAGTTTACAAAATTTTGTTACATTAATTAAACATACAGCCACAATATAAATTTTCACTAGTACAGTACTTTTGGAGTATAGCATCAAAGTTTTTTTCTTTCCAGTCTATTGGCAAATATGCCTTTTTGTTTCGCATGGCATTTTGTTAAACCTTGGCACAACCCATAATTTGGTACTGGACAGTGAGCTTCATTCTGCTCCTCTTTACTTGGTAACTGTTGCTGCTGTGTTGACCATATCAGCCCAACCATATTCATTCCTTGTGGGTTCATATGTAATTTCTGTAACAATATTGGGGAAAACTTTGATGCTAGCTCAGACACTGTTCAGAAATGCCACTGTTTTTTCCTATTTTTGATTCTTTGCTTTGGTGTATTGTCCATGAGTTATCCTTGTGCAAAAATGGTTGAATCAAACCATCAAGGTTTATTAATTAGCACGGTGATCAGGTCAAAATGGTTTGTAAAACCACCTTATCTACATAACAGGCAAATCACATGCACAGTCGAACCCCGCTTTATGGACACCCACTCAATACGGACAGTTTTCATGGTCCCTTCGATGTCCGTATTAACAGGGTTTGACTGTGTTTACTTTTGCACCATATTTTGATATACCACAGGACACTAAAAAATATTTAAGATCTCCATCCTTATGCCCACCGAGGTATTCTGAAGACAACACCATCCGCTGTGACATGTTCACAATACAACAATAAAGTTTGCCCAACCTGATGGTGATGTTCCCTGCAAGAAACATAACATAACTATTTTTAATAACCTGTTTTCAGTGGCTTGCAACTTTTTAAATGAAATAAATAAATGGTAACAAAACAGATTTACACAATGGCCTAATAATGTACATAATAATATACATGCATGGATCCTTTTGAATCTAGTATAGGCTATATATGTATGTCATGTCAGCTTTTCTTTTTAAATTCTAAAAAAAGCTTAAAAGTTAAATTGAAAAAACTAACCTCATCCATAGGGGAGGGGGGGAGGGGTGGATAAAAAATGGAATGGCCCACTGTCTATCTGACTATGTGTATTAAATATATTCATGGTTACCAGAGACTGGATCGTTTACCAAACAATCAAAACTTTTTAAGCTTAACATAAGTTTTTGCTTTACAAAGGAGACAGCTATTTAACCAAACTTAACCACATGGATATGATGTACAGTACTGCTGTACACTGAGACCTGTATAGCAGATCCAAAATTTCAAAAATATTGTTGATTTTCGACTCAAGGAGTGTTCACTGACGATAATTCAGGAAGAAATGTTATATAAAGCATCTGCTTTTATTTTGTAAGTAAAAACATTCCAACACTTACCGCTAAGGACCTCTGCAGCCAACCTGGAGCGGTAATAAACTACTAGCTTGTAGCGGTGTCTTCGCCACATGCAACTCCATTGACTTTGAAGGGATTGATGAGACGATCCACAAGCACTGAAGGATTGAAACTCAGCACACAGCAAGCTTAATATACCATGTGCCAAACCTCCTATTCTTGGATCAGAATGTCTCCGCATCACTGCACGAGCTCCCAGAAAACGTTAACGGGAGAACAAACTCCGCGACGTATTGGCCACTTGGTAAATGGTTTCTAATCCAAATATGATGCTTTTGAATACTCTATGTTACTGGAAACTATCGCAAACAAGTCTCTTATATTTTTAGAATCCTGAGTAACATCGAATAAAGTAAATTAATCATCCAAACCTTAGGAAATTCCACATTTTTTGAAACATAACGTACAACAAATTTGCCCGCCATTTTGAAAATCACTGATCTATGACGTGACGTCACACTGGCAGTGATGACTCGACCAATGTTTTGCCTAGAGACGCCCCCTCCCTCCTGGTAAAAATCAATGCGGAAATTAAACGCCGACAAGTAAGTAGCAGCGGATGGCCTGGATGGGAAGGGATTGTGGCTTGGAAAATTTAGCCTAAGTTTTTGCCCCGTTTCCCTTTTTACTTACAACAAAAAAGACACCCCGTAAGGTATGCCTGAAAAATTTCATGTATTTCTTAGGCCTGTGTATTTCTTGTTTCCCCAAAGTGTATACAAATCAACACTTGCATTGTTTCATATCATGATCCGGTTTCCAAGTCTTGCGGGTCGTCATGGCGGCGGCACGTTACACTCACTTGTTCTATTAACTATGACTGAATATATGATAATTGAACCTTCCGCGGTAGGTAAGCGCGTTCAACAATAAATATTAGAAAGAAACAACACTCTGTCAGGACCATCCTGAATATTTGTGGTGAGTCCGTTGTGCCCGTTTGAAACGCGACAAAAAAGAAAATTTCGCGAGCAGTTTGGAATTCTTTGTAGTAACTTTTTGAGATCATTCACGGCGCGATAAACATTAATTCGGAAATTTCAAATCTGCAAAAGATCAGGTCACAGCATGACGTTTATTAGCGGGTTAGTTGACATATTGTGCACCCACAGTTTCGTGACAGCTTTCAGCTGAGCTTTTGTATCTGACCCGGATTTCCCTTGACAATTTTTTTCAGCAAATTTCAAACAAATCCCAAATTATCCCCTAGTGTTACAGCTGTATACTCGGGCATTCGGATAAGCAAATAACAATTAAGCCACAACGAATCAGGACAATCGTTTTTTCGCCTGCGCGCAAACTGTCTCTTACTTTCTTTTGTTTCATGCGCAACGCCGTTTCTAATCGCGTTCACGTATATTTATTTGTTGTTTCTCTAGGCTCCGGGGACCGCGCTCTGATTGGACGCTCGACAGTGGGCATTCTTAGAAACAAGTTTGATTGGCTATCATTCCGAAATGTCGAAATAATTTATGCGGTATAAGTTCATGCCGGGTTGCTGTCCCGGGGGGTACTCCCTTATATGAGCTATATAGGTATGTGTCGCTGTGAAGGGTATGGTTTTTAGGCAGTTTAGTCTAGGATAGGGTATAGTAATCAGGGATTTTTGGTCTAGAATAGGGTATCGTTTTCCGCGAAACTGATCAGTTGCGTGAAGAATTAGTCTAGACAAGGTTCACTGGTAAATGGCATTTAAAAATCGGTACGGCGGGCAGTACGGCGTTTTTACTGACTCCTGGTATCTTGGACTGTGATAGTGAACGAGTTTCTGGAAAAAAGCGAGTCTAGAAAAGGTCTAGGATATGGTAGGATATTTCGGTGTTTAGTCTAGAATAGGGTTGCAAAATGCAGCTAAAATGGTCTAGTATAGGTTAAGGGTCTCAGAGTCGCAGCGGCACACCCCCGCCCAAACATTTACAGAGTACCCCCGCCCCCCTCCGGGGGGTTGCTGTGTTGTGTTCTTTGTTGTTTGCCCGCTTTTCAAGCCAATTTAATGCGATTTCGGCGAGTCATTGTTATTTGGGTTTCCACTGCTAATAACTCGCCAAAATCGCGGCGTTAAATCGTCTCTTATTCCAAACCACTTCTAGTAAAACTTGCCGCAAAACGACTTGTTGTTATCACCAATCTACTCAATATGTGAAACTTCTAAGAGCAACTTTTGAAATCAATGATTGCATACGCGTGTAATATATAAAGCTTCAAAGCAACTCGAATGATAAAAGAACAACACCTTCGGAAATAACTATGCTAGATCGTCAACGAAGACGTCTCCGATTTTCTACCTTCGGCGGCCGTGAAAGCTGGAAAAGAGACGTCTGCGCTGCGAAACGAATCTTTTTGTATTCTAAACGTGTTTGAACGTCCCTGATGTCCGCCATTGACCGGAAATGTGCCGGTGTAATCAGTGGACTGACAGCAAACAATGCAGTAATCATAGTGAATTCATATCAATGTTTCATGATAAAACGTCGCTGGAAAGAACAATCCCCTCTAGCTCTAAGAACACAAATCTAGGTATTTATAATAAAGATCAAAGGGGCTATTAAAAAGAAGAGTACACAATATACAATCCCACGCGAAGAAAAACATGTAAAACGCAATTTCACAGCTGCAGATCCTACTTTTGTGGCAAGGAAATTTTAAACGCTTTTAATACCACTGAAACAAAAAAAGCGAGGGAAAAAGAGCTAAGAAACGGATCTTTAAAACATCTTCACAGCGAGAGATCTCAGTGAAAGATAAAGTGAAGGTCAAGATCATTGATATTTTAAAATATGAATGCCACGATAATTTATGCAATGCTAAATCGATAGCCGACAGGATACGTGAACACGATTAGAAACCGATTTGGGGAAATAGGAGACGTCTGTGCGCGGGTTACCGTTTTTTTTTTTTTTTTTTTCATGAAAAATTACTTTTTCTTTAATTAACAAGTTGAGTTAACTAGTACGGTTCTGAATTCAATTTTTTGAGGATCTGAAAATTATCGCCGAACTGATTCGATTATCATACACTCAGTGAATGAGTAGAATCAGCCGTAGAATAACGCGACGGTGCAATTAAGTCAAAATTACCTTGTTCAAAATGAAAAGTCATTGTTATAAAAAAAGTAATTTATCAAACTGTCACCAGTTACGTGAGACTGATATGTTTTACGTGTTTCTTGTGTCCCCGAGTGTAATCAATCCTGCATGGTTATCAATACTTCCATTGTTTCGTATTGTGGAACTAGTCATTTCACATGATCATCCCCAAAGATTCCGTTTCTAAGACTTGCGGGTCGTCATGCGCGACGGCACGTTTATATCTCATAACCTTCCGCGATAATTTATAGTTCCTTGAACAAATATATAGTAAGTAACAGACCTCCGGCTGCCAGGCACCTGAAAGTTCTATAGTGGAAGATATAGAAGTTGTGCTGAAGTCTGGCACCCTATTTGAAACGCAACAAGGCAACTTTCTCGTGTAATTAATACATTTCCAAGGAATGAATTTAACCGACAATCAAACTGGATCGGTTGAAATGGCGATCGCCGGAAACGGTAACGAGTTCGAATTACCGTATTACCAGGAGGCGCATTGGTTGGAGATCCTTCGCCTAACCTTCCAAGTTCTTCTCGCCTCTGTCGGCGTAGCAGGCAATGTGATAGTATGCCTCGTCATCACCTTCCAGCCCCAGATGCATACCCTTATCAACTACTTCGTCAGAAACCTCGCCATCGCAGATTTGGGGATTCTGTTCATGTCGTTCCCGTTAGCTGTTATCAAGGAACAAGTCCCGTATCATTGGCCTCTGGGGGAATATTTCTGCCGGTACATATTCCCCCTGTCAGATATTTTCTTTGGTGTATCTGTTTGGTCAATCACCCTCATCGCTGTTGATCGTCACAGAGCAATTGTCCGGGGGGCCCTTCCGAAACGCTGCTCAGCCGAATTTATGTCAGCGCGCATGATGGTGGTCGGTGTTTGGATTCTGTCGTTTCTAATCATCTCACTGCCCTTGTATTTTGTCATGAATTTTGTTGATTACCGTCCCAACTTCGACATGGTCGACTGTTCTCCAAAATGGCCGAACATGGATGCAGGAGACGAAATGCGACAAACCTACATCATTGGTTTAATCATTTTCTGGTATGTTATACCACTCGCCATCATCACCACAACGTTCTGCAGCATAACACGGAAGCTTCGATCCAGCACCAAATTTAACAAGGCGATACGGGGTGACTACGGCGGGATTGAAGAAAAACGTGTTCGAAAAGGACTGCGCGAACGCCAAAACAGCAAAGCTAAGAAGCTTTTGATTCCGGTGGTTGTTGTGTTTGCTGTCACCATGTTACCTGTTAATGTTTTCCGTCTCGTTTTTTTGTACTGGAAGGAACTCTTCATGCACAAATACCTTTGGGTTTATTATAATATGTGCGTGATTTGTGTTATCGCGAACTCGTCAGCCAACTTTTTCATTTATTCGCTGGTGAGCGAAGAATTCCGTCAAAGTTTCAAGCGGTTTTTCTCGCTGAATATGGGCGTGCCTTCTCACAGTGTAACGGAGAGAACCCTTCGCAGTCCATTAAGCCCGATGAGCCTTAACCCTTTAAACGGAGGTCGAAATGAAGAAAGCAACACAGCTAAGAACAGTAATGAAGAGAAAACTTTAATTTAATTATTATATCGGTTACAGTCTGGATTTTAACGTCTGTTTAACTGAGAAATGACTTTTAGTTATCAGAAAAAAACTGTTATTATTTTTGCCGGGCGTTCGTAGGAGTCACTTTGCTTTAAAATATCATTACTGAGTCGCTTAGCTGACCTGATAATTTTCCATCGTTACAAATATATATTGCCTGCATTTATTTTAAATAGAGATATAATCCCCCATAAAACTAGACAGAGTAACTTGCTTAATCTGCCCAAAGTGAGAACTGAGGAAGCCAAGCGATCATTTTATTATAACGGCTGCTCTATTTTTAATGGACTCAGCCGGCAAATATTTTAATATTTTAATATTACTGTTTTAATGTATTACTACTATATATTACTATATTTTTATTACATATACGTTTTTTTGTTTGTAAGATTTTACATTAGGACTCCCATTGATAGCAGTATATACACCCTGTTTAAATAAAGGGCTATCTATCAACAGGGTTCTATCTAGGGTATTTGAGGGGTAGAAGCTTCCCCCCCAAAACGCCTAGCTTCTCCCCCAAAAAATATTGTTATCATTACTGTATATAAGTAACTATATCAGAAAAATCATCCAGAGGTCAGTGCACGAGGTCAGTGCACATGGAGTAAATATTCCCTGTCTAAGGACACTATAGGACAAGGAACATGGAGTATTACAAACTGCTGGCCAGTTGTCCTGGAGTCAGTGGTAGATCATTACAAACGTGTAAAGAAGCGCAGATTGGCTTTGTAATTCAATTCAATTTCAATTCAACTTTTTGGAGAAGGAAAATACATTTAGATCCTCAAGTTGATCAGGGAGATTTTCTAAAGATCATTTGCTATGATTTGTTTTCCAGTATTTGTTTTCACACGCGATTAGACACGTTGTCAGTTAACTCGTATCTGCCGCGTCAGTTAACTTATTATATACACGTCAGTTATTAATTATACGGTTTACAGTACGTTGTTATCTGAGAATTTTGTAGTTGTTACGACCATTAGCTACCATTGGTAAGAAATGGAAAAGTGCCGTTGTCGAATTTATTTATGTTATTCACTTACTAACGATGAGTATGTACAAATATTTGTGCAATTTGATGTCGGGTAACTCTTCTGTTCACTTTAGTAAATATCGGAGCTGATTGTAATAAATAAATAACATTGTCAGAACGTGATCACGACTAAAAAATAAAACAAGATACCATTGTAACATTATCTCAAAATTGTGTCTCAAAATGCACCAGATTGCATCTCAGCGCATCAGTCATTTCAAAAAATTTCCGCGGGGGGGGGGGGGGGGGGGGGGCATGCCCGCGGACCCCCCTATGAAGCTCGTGGCCTTCGGCCACTCGGGACTTCTCCCCCAAACGATAAATCCTACATAGAACTCTGATCAAGTAAACGCGGCAAGCCGAAGCTAAGCTTTACGTATTAAATAACTGGTCTTCCCGTTGGAATTTGACCTTAACATTTGGCAGGGGAAGTAATCCGCACTTAATTTACTTTCCAAAACTGAAGAGAAAGGGAAAGGCTAAATGTTGATCATAGTAGCACTTTAACTGCTGAATACAGATATCGAGCTTTATTTCAAATCTTTAGTAAAGAACATTTAGAGACAAACGTTTAGTAATAGCACACACCAAAGTGCAAATAATATAGAAACACCTTTCTTAAGGGTAATAATATTCAACACTCGGCGTCGAGTGGCTCGTAAGAAGGGAGTGCCGATTTTCGCTAAATCTAAACCCCGCAAAGATACATTAATGTCTCAGTGTGGGTAAGCAGTTGTCCTGGACACTGGTAGAATATAGTTAAAATAAAAATTGCTTGGTACTGAAAAAATTGAAGAAAGACACTGGCAGAATTCCTCGTGGCAAAATACTGATTATTTAAGATCATTCGCGGCGATGCTGCCTGAAAAATGTAAACCGGTCAATGTAGACATGAAACGCATACAAGTGTTCTGTGCATTGACATATTTCATTCTCTAGTGGGACTTTTTGTGACAAACTTTGTGTCTCTGGTCAAATTGTCATTTAGTGGTACTTGGGCCTTCAGCTCAGAATATTCTGCGTCGGTCAGGCAGCGAGTGACAAAGCCGCAAAAGGTCAGAAAACATTTTGTTTTTTCATGGAACAGAAGAGAGAACGAACTTTTTTTTAATCACGCTCTTAGTAAAAAATTACAGTATTTTGTTCAAGGAGATGAAAGTTATTAAGGTTTGATTATCATCAACTCAGTTGATGACTAGGAAAAATAGCTATGGAATAACGTGACGTGAGTGTCATAAAACTTGTTTTTTTTTTTGCCAGAATGAAATTGCAAAAACAAATATGGAAAGAAACAGAACTTTGCTAGGAAGATTTGTGGTAAATCTGTTGTGCCTGTTTGAGAGGCAAGAAAGACAATTTCGCGAGCATTTTGAGATCTTTCGCAGCACGATAAACACCAATTCAGGAATCTAAAATATGCAAATGAAGTAGGTCACAATATCCAACCTTGTTCCCCGGGTCTCTCTTTTTCCTTTCCCGCTAGGAGCGTGTTTTCCTATTTCGCCTTTTGGTATTTATTTTAGGGTACATGCAACAGCCCTTTTCGCGGTCAACATTTCTCGTTTGTATTTCAATAAAATTCAACGTGGATGCGAGGCAATTTCGGCCAGAAACGACAAACTTTTGCCCGAAATTGTCTCGCATCCACGTTGAATTTTATTGTAATGCAAATGAGAAATGTTAACCGTGAAAAGGGCTGTTCTTCTTGTCTTAATGTTCTTTTTCGCCTTTTTTTTATTAGCGTTCTTTTGTTAGCATCTCGTTAGTGTTTCGCGTATAATTTCTGGCCATCTATAACTTTCCTGCGCGGTGATATTTGCCGCTCCAGGGGGCGAGAAGAAGAAAGACCCTGGGAACGAGCGTTAGCAGGTTGGTTGACATATTGTCCACCTACAGTTTTGTGACAAAGCTTTTGGCTCTGACCGATTTTTCGACATTTTTGTTCAGCAAATTTCAAACAAATCTCAAAATGTCCTCTAGTGACTCAGAGTGCTACGTGGGCGTTCGGTCCAAAATATTCTGTGTGGATAGCAAGTAGCAACGAAGCCACAATCGGTATTTTTGGTATGAAACCGAAAACAGACAGAAAAAAAGTAGTTAAGCATTGAGAAAACTGGCTCACATCTATTTAACGCTATTCTCGAACGTATTTTAATTGCCTAAGTTCAACACAATGGCAACCCGTTCATGACGTGACGCAACACAATGGCCACCCGTTCAAGTCTATGGTAAACGTTCGAGAATAGCGTGAAATAGATTTGAACCAGTTCTCGCAATAGCCAATTACAACACAATGATATACGTTCGAGATTAGCGTGAAATAGATTTGAGCCAGTCCTCTCAATACTTAACTACGACAAATTCTAGCATAAAATTCTCTCCCAAAAATCTGGTGGCGGAAAAAAGTCTCTCCCGGAAAATTCCCCAAAAAATAAAATTTAAAAAGCATTGGTTAAATGGAAAGGTTATTCGTGGATTCCGCTGAGTGATGCGCATGCTTGACCTTTGTTTTCTACCACAGGTGTGAGCGCTGGTTGAATTTGATTAATATAAGGGCGCTTGAAACATACAGTATATCGGAGAGGTACCTAGATATCCCATAGTCGAAAAAGTGGGGGCGTCTATAGGATATCTTTGTACCCCTCCCCCATGGCATAACGAAAAACCCCCACCGTTATGCCATGAAACTGACTCACTGACATGACAGACTGTTAGCTCGAAGATGGTGGACGAGTTGTTGAGTAGAGCTATGGTTGCGCTGGAGTGTGCGCTGCGGAAGTGCTGGTTCAATTCCAAGCCTAGGGCAATAACTGAAACTGAAATGAAATGAAATGAAATGAAATGCAAAAATCCCGGCCGGAAAAAATAAAAAAAAATTAAATTAAAAAAACCTCTCAAGGGAACAGGGTGGGAGAGAAGTGGATGGAAGGAGGAAGTTCCCTTGAGAGGTTCTGTTGGCCAACAGTTTTGCATTTTTTTTATTAATTGTATTATGCAAAGAACCTTCGAATGTCTTTGAAGTTTTTTGGGACTTTGAGAGGGTTGGGGTGGGTTGGGGTGGGTTGGGATGTGTGGGGAATTAGCCAGAAACCCCGGAAAATTCCCCCAAAAAAATTCTCAAATAATTATTGGGGGAAATACTTTGGGAAAAGAAAAGAAAATGTTTGATTCAGAAGACGAAGAAATTTATGATGGCACTCCTGAAATTATTCAAGAAACATATACAACATGGCATTCTCGCAAAAATCCAAGACTTGAACATTTCAAAAATATCATCCGAAAAAATCAGGGAAAGAATCAAATTCCACTCAAAGATCTCGAATTTTATCAAAAAGAAATTCTTTCCCAAATTCCCATACACGAAGTCACAAGAAAAAAAGTCAGGGAGTTTGTCAAAGCTTTCAAATGGACAAAAGTCAATGGTAACGAGCATGAAATTTTCAATCACATAACAAATCACGATGGGAATGATTATGAGCATCTTGAAAAATACCTCATTGATGATTTTAAATATTTTTCACTTGAATATGATGATCTTCACCCAAACAGAAAAAAGTTTCTCAATTTCAATCAAGTTCTTTTCTCCCTTCTGAAAAAGAATGGTTTCCATCCAAATGAAAATGATTTCAAGCTTCTTGTTCTTCCATCAAGAAGGGTAGAACAAGAAAAAATAATCCAAACAATCTTCAAAAAATTAAATTGGAAAGAAAATGGAAGCCAGTGACCATGAAGATTGCCCCACTTGCTCAGAGGAAGAAGAAAGGAGCGACGATGAAACCCCCACAACATCTGACGAGGAATTCATTGTCTCTGATTCGGAGATGGAGGAAGAAGAAGAAATTGAACTCATCTATGAGTCAATAGTAAATCTCCAAGAGGAAAACAAGATTCTCAAAAATGAACTTCAAAAGCAAAGTTTCATTCTCTGGGAAATTCACCGGGAATTGAAAGAAAGCGGTGTTGTCAAATCATGAATATGAATGTAAAACATTCATATTTTCTAAGATAGTTTTTCCACATCACTCAGCGGAACCCAAGAATTGAATTTATCGGGATATCCTTTCCATTTAACCAAGGCTTTCTTTTTCTTCTGGTCGCGGCGAATAACCTTTTCAATGCGAAACACGCTTTGTGTTGTCCTTTGGAGTTCCGCCTCGTAAAATGATCCAGTTATTTTTTCTCCCAACAGATCGACTTACCTGTATGTCACGGGGTTTGTGTTCAATATTTCATCGATAACAAATATCTCCTCTGTCCAATTCGGGGTGAAACCTTTGTCGAATATCTTTCGTTTGTATTTTGAAATTCGGACTTTGTCGTCGACTTTGAATTTTGCTGGGTTGTGTTTAGCATAAATTAGGTCTCCGTATAAATTAGCGAACACTTGTCTCTCATTTTTCTGTTTGCTCGCCTCTGCGGGTGACATCTTAATGCTTGAATGATAAGTGTTATTATATTGATTCACTAACCTATCCAGTTTGTCAAAGAAAATTGTATTATTGTTAGCAGAAAACATCCGGAAGAGTTTCTCCTTCATCGTCTTGTTCCAACGTTCAATCACAGATGACTTTTCTTCGTTCTCTGTGGTATACAATTTTATCCCATTCTTATTCAGGAGATCCTTCATAGTTCCATTGAAAAATTCACTTCCTTTGTCTGTCCAAAGCATCTTCGGTTTTCGTGGGGGCTGCGCCTTCGCAAATATGGATCGGAAAGCATCGGCAACTGTTTGTCCTCGCTTGTCTTTCAGGGGATGAATCCAACCGAACTTTGAGAAAACATCGATCACCATCAGGAGATATCTTATTCCTTTGTTCCACTTTGAAAATTTCCCCATCTCGACCAGATCAGCTGCCCAGATCTTGTCAACGCCATACACAATGACTTTTCGTTTTGGGAAGCGCCGCCTGATTGGCTGGTGAAGTTCATTTGCCAGATTTTGAGTCCAGCCTTCACTCAAAATCTTTTCCCGTTTTTTGGGGCCCCAAGTCCAAGTTTTTGTTTTGCATTAATGGTATTTCGTGCCAAAGCATGACCCCACTGTCTTTCTTTCCAGGGAATCGCATCCAAAGCGGCGACCATTCTCCTGTCTGCTTCATTTTTACATTTGCGTGGATTTGCTTCTTTTGCGCAGACGGAATAATCCACATCATGTTGCATAGCAACTGCGTCTGTTTTTCCCGTGAGCTGCTGATAAATTTCAAGAATCTTTCCCTTTTCATTGAATCTAACTTGCTTTTCCAAAAGGTTCCACGGACCAGTGAAGTTATGTCCGGGAAGAGTGAATCCTTTTTTCGGCCTGGGCAGCTTCCCAATAAAAGCATGAACATCTAACCCTCTTCCATCAAGGTCTGCTCGATCTGTCTTATATTTTCTGTTTGGCCTAATCGCCGTGCTCAGTTGATTGAGCATATCGGAAGAGGTTTTGGCAAGAAATGGTTTTATCTTGTCAAGTGCGAAATCCAATGCTTTTTTCTGAGCCTTTTTGTTTCGCAATAATTCACTTGCCCCATAACGACCCATTTCAACTGTTTTTTTCCAATCCAAGGCAATGCATGCGCGACACCTGTCAGCGCAAGTTCACCAAAGCCCCCACCTTGTGAGGGCAGACTTAGTTTCCCTGTTTCACGAACCTTGTTTTTTTAATTCCGCATGAAGCGCAATGGCAGAAAAACATCTTTCTCCCATTTTTTGCAGTCATGTATCCGGATGGTTCAACGCAACCAGTGACTTTTTTTTCTTTGACGCAATATGATTCCATTTTTAATTGAAATAATCTTTTATGAATTTCTCATTTTGCATTGTATTAGTCAAACTGAAAGGTTTGAGAATATCATAGAAATCTTTTTTCATTGCCCATTGATGCAGGAAATAAAGGCAATAATAACCGCAAAGAACACTGTTTATGTTTTGATATTGACTTGTGTTATAAATTATTTGTTTCCCAGCGCTTTTGAATTCGAGAGGATAGCCCATGCCGAAACTATCAAAATACCACAAGAACTTTTTATCATGCGATGGGGCGCAACAAACCCAATGAGTTCCTGCATTTTTGAGTGAATCAAGATTGATGATGCAGGGGCTGTGTTTTTGGGGCATGAATTGATCTCTCGCAAAGATGCCTTTGAAATTGGGAATTTTCAGAAAATCAATCCACTTCATGAGATCAACATTGTTCAGGGGTTTGTTCACGAACTTTGGTTTCGCGCGGCTCAGCTTCACAGTATTGCCCCGAGAATTGGGATGTTGTTGAATGGACTTTTCGACCCTAACAGAAGTCCTTTGCCCGTTTTTGATTTTTTTTTACCCATTCCAACAGCGTTTCGTCCCCAGTTACCAATAAATGGAGGTGGTTGGAAAGGATACGCTCCCAATCTTGGCGCGCCTCTCCCTTTTGGACGTCCAACTCTGGGAGCTCCTTTTCCAAACAGGTTTTTCACCATGTCAAGTGCCAGTGGAATACCAATGGATGCTAGAATAGCGCCTAATGCTCCCCCAGATTGTTTTTGCGATGGTTTCATCACCAACTGCCCTCCTGATTTAAGGGCAACCAAAATGTCCTGTTTCTGTTTATTTGTCGACAAACTTTTATTGTCAATCAGTTTCTGAATTTTATCTTGGGGGATGAGAAACCCACCTGTTTGTCCCCTTTTTCCGCTTATCTTTTTAACTACTTGACTTGCTCCTTCACTCGCCAAACCAGCAAGTGCTGATAATCCCAGTGTTTTAGCCACGGTTGGTGCAAGTGTTTTGGCTAGAGGCATAATAGCTGAAAATAAAGATCCCCCCTCTCTCATTACTTTGCGGATTTGGGTTTTTGAAATTGAAATTTCTACACCTTTGCCAAGTGCCCTGGCTTTAGTGATTCTATTAATTTGATTGCGTGTTAGCATCAATTCATGATTTCCACTTGTTTGATCGTGGGTTAATCTGAGTGTAAGAGGGCTGTTTGTTCTGAATGCTCTTGCGAGTTTTTCTCCTTGCCCTTGAGATAAAGTTACTTTGTATGGTTGATATGTTGTCATTTTTAATGATAACATATGTTTTCTAAGCTATAACCAATTCATTGATTTTAGCTGTTTCCTCATAGAGAACTACCGCATGCACATTGAAGTTTGCGGTCGCATTGGCATTCAAAGTATATCGAAATATCAGTTGTTTTGGGTCTCTTGTTACTTTTTCAGCTTGATAAGACAAGTCGAAATAAATGAGGCTATAAAGAGATTTATAATTAGCCAAATTCAATTGAGTTCCGCTATTATAATCATTTTTCCTCATTGCATAAGCCATGACATCATTAAATATTCTTACTTTCGATTCAGTGTCATAATCAGTTTCGGGATAAAACATCCCATTTCCATACTCTAATCGGCAGGTTGATAAGGATGAGTTATTATCTGCTACATTCAGCTTGAATGTGTCCATAAGATACGGGTTATCTTCTGCAACATCATCATTGGGCGGAGCGGTTCTTTTCAGCCAAACAAAAATATGTTTAACATTATCAATTGAAGCTGATATTTGAAAGAATCCTGATGATCGTGAAGGAGCTGATTGTTCATATGTCTCCCTCAGATAATTCCATTGTGTTTCTTTCAGGAATGAACTCACAAATTTGTCATAAAGAGAATCTTTTGGCGTTAATCTTGCACCCACAGCAAAAATCTGTTGATGACAACTCTTCCGTCATCAGTGCCATTAGCCATATGAATTAATTCGCCATCCTGTTGAAGATTAATTTCGAATTGCAGCTGCATAGGAACCAGCAGCTTAGCTTCAAGTTCCTCGAAAAAGGCAAAACGATTCAGGGGGATAATAGTATTAACATCTTTAGCACCTCCAGTCCCATTGTCTCGAAGTGCTTGAGTTTGTATTCGTCTCGCTTCAAATCCTGTGTTATTCGCAGCTGTTGTTGCATTAGTATCCAGGTACCAAAAACTGTTCTTTGCTACTGATCTGCTGAAGTCATCGGAGTATTCTAACAAATTTTTAACAAAAGTAACTTTATGCAGATTATCAGGTTCATAAACAATCTTTGTTGCAGATCTAATCGTCATATGCTTAATCAGAGAATGGGCACCATTTATTACTGTTATCCTATCAGCAGCCGCATAGCCAGCACCGTCTGCTAATTTCTGGAGTTGAAATTGCACTTCAAAATAAGCATTATGCCAGTCATAAAACGCCGATCTATCATTGATGGTGAATTTATAACCATTCTTTTTTTGATGCTGCCCATTAGCTGGGGGCCTCGATTACACTGTCCAACTGGAACCTTACTAATTCATTTCTTTGTAAATATTCATTCGAACGAAAAGACATTTTTAGATATATTATTTTTTTCTTCGACCGATTCCTTGACCACTGATTAATCGATTCAATATATCATCAGAACTCTCCTGTTTTCGTGTTGGGGGTGGTGGTGGTGGTGGTTTTGGCCGGGATGGTTTCCCTTTCACGCCTTTGGACACCCTCATATTTGCTAGTTTTTTCATGATTAAATCACCAGATTTTTCAGCCGCTGCTTTACCTAGTTTTTCCCCAGCGTGAGAAATTCCTGCGTCCAATGCTTTTTTCGCGACTGGCTTCGCGAATTTCTTGAAAACAGCTGATGCCACTCCCTTCAAAGCTGGTGCCGCCATCTTTTTCAGCGGCTTAAAGATGGAATCAAAAATGATGCCTGTTCCTTTATGCTTATAAACAAACTTCCCTAATTTGGGATGATAATAACGAGAAAATTCATATGCTTTCATTTTATAGTCTTTTTTAATATTAACGAGAATGCTGTGTCTGCACCATTCAGGTTGACAATTCTTCTTTTCCCGTCTGTAACATATATGCGAATGGAGCTTATTGTGTTTTTATTCACCGGGCTGAATGTTACTCTCATGGGTTCAAGGGTAAAACTATATGATGCCTGCAGAACAGATGTGGAAAAGGAATAAATGATGTCAGTCTCTCCCCCATCCACAAGCGAATCATTTGTCAAATCGCAATGAATGTTTAACAAGTCAGTATCTTGACTTAAATTTGGTACTCTGGGGCCAACATTAACTTTATCCTTCAGAATCTTTTTATCAAAACCCACAAGATCATGGAAATTTGATTGGGTGAAATCCAATTGATAGTTTTCAGCCAGTGTTATTGTCACTCTAAAGGTTGTGACGTTGAAAGCCAGATTGATTGGAAAAACATCCTCTTTTCCAGATTCTTTCACCACTGTTGCTTTTTGAATGAAATCATTTATCTCGGAATATGTCCAAACCCCAGCGGGGAAAGCGATATCCTGAAATGTTCTCCCGCTGTCAGAGGAGAACCTAATCAGTTGATTTCCATACTGGGCATTGATGTTATACCATGTAAAACTCATATTGATAATTCTGTTTAGCCCAACAACATATTGTTCATTCGGATCAAGAATAATTGGACGATTAAATTTTGTTGTGAAATCTGCAGGTTTGTTTTGTCTGTTCTTAACGGCGTAAGATGATAAAACAATTTCTCTTTCCATTTTATGTTTTGAAATAGTTTTTATAGATCTTTTCATGCTGGGATTTATTGATCAATGCCTCTTTCAGAAGAAAATCGAGAATGGCAACTCCAGTGTTTCTGATGCCAACGTTTGTATTCCCGGCATTGATGGAGCCAATGATGACCTCAAGTTTCTGGAGAAGATCTTTTGGGTTGGAGAAAAAGCGGATGGCCCCACCCCTTTTTCGGGTCTTGATTCCCGAGCCTTGAAATGTTCCTGCTTTCTCTGTGTAATACCTTATGTAATCATTTAATGTGATCCTGAAACGGTCTTATTTGCTTCTGCTCTTCAGTTATTTTCCCCGCTTTGAACCTTTTAGTCCAAGCCGCTTTGTGACCGTTTAATTGATATCGTCTGTGTTTTGCATCTTTTAAAACGCTTTTCTCAAGATAATTTTTTTTTCTGTGTCGCTGATAAATGTGGAGCATCAAGGGCCAAATCCACTGTATCATAAGTGAAAATATTCATGTCAGCTAGTAATTTATTTGCTTCCTCTTTATTATCTTCTTGATGTCCTTCAGCATACTCTTCTTCATCATCCGGCGCCAGAGCATAATCCGGAGATTCATCTTCTTCATATTCAGGTGGAGAGTCAGCAGAGCTGGGGCCATCTTCTCCTAACTCTTTTATTATTTCTGCATAGGTTGGTGGATTTGCAGGTAATTGTTTAGCTGCTTGCGGTGCAACAATCTCATCATCAAACAAACCGCCAACATCCATCTCTTCAAATGGATCGACTTCTGGGAGGTAATCAATCTCTGGTTTTTCTCCAACGGCTTTCTTTTTCCGAACTCTAAAGGCCGGTGGTTTTAAATTCGACGCAATAACATCATCCAGTTTCGATGTGATGGGTTTGAACATTTTTTCAAGTCCGATTTGACTTGTCTCTTCACCCAACTTTTTCTGGGTGATTACATCGTGAACAAAGTTGATTTTCTTCCCCAAAGCAGATTTGCTTTTTCCAATTTCTTGCCATTTCAATAAACTCATTTTATTACTCACAGATATAAATTTGGGATGTAGAACATGATGTAGAACATGATGTAGAACATGATGTAGAACATGATGTAGAACATGATGTTCATCAATAAAATGAAGATCCCAAATTATGATTGCCATGACCCAATCACAAATTTCGCGCAGCTTCATCCCTTCATGCCTGATCGAGCTTTCAGAATGTTGATCTGTGGCCCTTCAGGATCGGGGAAAACAAATGTTCTCCTGGATATGATCCTCCGCCCGCTGCTCTTCTATGATAAAATTTATCTCTATGCGAAAAATCTTGACCAAACCAAATATCAACATCTGCTGAAAACATTTCGTCCAATCAGCAAAGAAGCTGGGTATGATGTTGTGGAAGCATCCCCAGATGAAATCATCCCAGTTTCGGCATTGCAAGGGGAGAATCAAAAGCTGGTTGTTTTCGATGATTTTGTTTGCGAAAAGAATCAAAAACCCCTGGTTGATTATTTCATTCAGGGCAGACATCGCAATTGCTCTGTCATCTATCTTTCCCAAAGTTATTTCCAGACACCAAAAGATATCCGTTTGAATTGCTCGCATTTTTGCTTCTTTGAATTCCCCAGCAACAAAGAAATTACCGCGATCTGCAGGGAGAATAACATCACCAAGGAAGATTTTCTGAAAGCAACGCATGATCCGTTCTCTTTCCTCTATGTGGATAAGCCGAAGAAATTCATTGCCAAAAACTTTGATGAAAGACTTTAAAATGAGCTATTCAAATGGATTGCTGACTGATACAACAAGACCGAACTCAACGGGAAGAGACGGCAGACCTGGAAAAGATGGATTGCCGGGTGTTGGTTTCAAGCTGACACCTTCCGGAGATTATGATATGGAACACAAAAAATTGACCAATGTCGCTGAAGGAACAGGAAATGGTGATGCAGTCACAAAACATCAAGTTGACGCGCTAGACAGAAGTGTGGAAACCAAACTGATTCAACTGAGGGCAGATTCTTTTCAGGTTGATGGATCCTCCCATATGACAGGAGACTTTGATCTTCGGGGAAGAAAATTGATTCTTCCCGGTGAAATTGACATGGATCGGAAACTAATCACAAATCTGGATACGGATGAAAACGATGATCTTTCCGCGGTGAATATGGTGATTTTGAAAAAATATCACCCTGACGTACCTGCTCACACTCATGAAGTAACGAAAGACATTGATATGAAAGGACTTTTCCATGTTGTTCATTCCAAGCAACAAATTTATGATGACCTGTCAGCGAACTATAACAATCTGATCTCCTATGATGACGCAAAAAATGTTTTTGTCAGCCGAAAAGAAACATTCCCAATGGAAACAAGTCTTGATATGGGAACTAATTTAATTTATAACGTGAAAGATCCAACAGCAATCGATCAAGCAGTCAATAAAAAATATGTTGATCGACATAATGATTTGCTGAAGTCATCAATTAAGTTTGTGGCTGACACTGTTCTTTTCCAGGCTGGAGGAACAATGACAGGCCCAATCGATATGGGGGATAATCAAATAACAAATCTGGGAACACCAATAAATGACAATGATGCAACGTCAAAATCTTGGGTTGATTTAGAGATCGCTGTTGGAAGAACACAAACAGAAAACGACTTGAAAAAATTCGTGAATGAAACAGCAATTTCCCCCGCTGGAAATGTCAAAGATGTATTTCATTTTCTCATGAGTGATGCGGGGGAATCTTTCAATGGGCATGATTTGCAAATTGTGGGAATTGTGGATTTCCCAAACTCTCCACATCATTTCAATAAGAAGACGTTTCAGCTGACCATTGGGAAAGATTCCTCAAATCTGGTTTCTGGGAGAATGGGATTTAATATGCGAAATCTACCTCAAGGAGAATTCACTTTGGTTGTTGAGTTTTTTCCCGAGGCCATGACGAATGTGAGCGTTGATGTGGTTTCCACAAGTTTGAATATCAACCAACAATCAACAAAGAAGTTTTCCAACTATTCTCGATCAATCATTCACATGCATAAATGGCAGATTTCTCCACCGGAATTTGTCTTTTTGGATTTGAAATGGCAGGAAACAGCACCATCTTCTTTTTTGGGAACAAGTTATTTGATCGTTTATGGAATTGAAGGATCCCACACAGATGTGCCAAGTTCTGTTTATGATTCTCCCTTCATCTTTGACTCGGGGAAGAGAGACTTGGATTTGAATGGGCAAAAGTTGTTGAATTTCACGCCTAAATCCAGATCAGTCATTATGGGAAGATATGAAACCGACAAACATGGCAGTTATCTCTTCTTTGCAGATGACGACACAAACGATTTAGATCAATATCACTCATTTGGTTTGGACGTTAAAATCATCCAAGTCACTCTTTATGTTCATGAAAGTGTTGGAAACATAATCCCTAGTCAAATTCTAATGACTTTATTCTCCCAGATTCCAGGGGGTCGCACTTTCAATAAAACAGTAAATCCTTCCTTTAGCTCACATTCAAAGTTATTAGTGTTCTCTTTCGATTCAACTATTCCTAAAGAAAGAGAGGTGACTTTCCACCTGCAGCAAAATGGTGTAATTAAAAAAGCAAAAGCAACAGTTCTAATTGAAATATGAGTTCTTCTCAAAAAATGAAAACAGACAAAGCAAGCATCTTCAATTTCAATCACATCGATCCCAACATTGAGGAGGAAAAACTGGAAGAGATCAAGCAACTCTTCCGATTCTATCACAAAAGATTTTGGTGTTTGAAAAGAGCTCACAAACATTTCAAAAAGATGAATTTGTTTGTGAATTTGACATCTTCCGCCCTTGTTGCGATTGGCGCAATTGCTGGAGCAGCAACAATGAACCCCATCGTGTTGGGAGTGATTTCAGGTGCAGGATTGGTCGTCAAAACAGGGAATGAAATGAAGAAATATGGAAAAAAAATCGACATGGCGAAGTTCGCGTTCACCACCTACGAGAAAACATTGACTGATTTGCGTTTTGCCTTGAGGAGTGGAAAATTTGATCGAAATGAATTCCTTCCTGCAATGGAGGCAGTTGATGGAATTGTGATTGACTTGGGGTTGGATTTGGAGAAGTTTGAGAGGCAATATCAAAAACGATTTGAATAAAATTTTTTTCATTTCAGGGAAATGAAAAAAGATGACTTAAACGTTCTTGATGAATGTGATTCGCACCCAGTCTTCCTGGATTGACCAAGAATGTGGTTGTGCGCTAAACAGCCATTGTCCTTCTGAGAGAAATCGATTAAATGTTTCTTTATCAGGAAAAGAATGATAACCACGCTCTTCAAAAACATCGAGATAATCTTCCACAATGAAATATTCAACTGTTTCTCCACTGAATATCACTATTTTGTTGTTTTCTCCCTCTGGCACGTCCTCATATTGTTCCCTTGGAGTGTAACCATTGAAGTCTTGCATCATTCTTTCCCAACCGAGTTTGGCATTCAAAATGCGTTTGTCCTCTTCTGTATTCTCTTCTGCAGGAGAAAGAACTTCTGCCTCTGGTGGGGAAGGAGGTGGTTTCCATGGGGATGGGGGTTTGGGTTTGGGGGGAAGAGAAGGTGGCGACGGTTTCTCCACTTTTTCCACCTTGAATTTTTCTCCATCACTTCGCCTGCAGAAACTGTTTCTCCCACTCTTCAAAGCATTGCGAATAGTTCCCGCATCAATGCCCAGATCATTTGTGGCCGCTGATATGCTGGGGAAAGTTTTTGTTGTTGATGATGAAATGACGCGGATAGGAATTGATTGAATCTTCTTTGGAGTCGGCGTTTCATCTTCCAACCAAGGATTCACCAAAGGACCTTTTTCAAAGGTTCTTGCCATGTAGAATTTCTTCCCATCTTTTTTAACATAACGTCTTTCATAATTGCAAAATCTATTGAAGGAGGCATAAACCGCCTGACGAGTCACTCCAATCCACTGAGCCATCTCTGCCATAGTCTCAAAATGTTTCAGGGGTGGCGCTTTGGGAGAATCACGAACTTCAAATCGCGCAGCAGTTTGTTCCACAACCCTGACTTCTCTTCCTTGGAAAGTAAAAACATTCTTCCCATCATTAATTGCCTTATTGAGAGACTTTGGAAGGAACTTCATAAATCGGGCAAGAGCAGCTTGTGAAGAATATCTTTCACTGAGACGCTCTTGCGTGAACGCATCTATCAAAACCCACATTTTCATAGATGGCAAAAAAAGAAAAGAAAACCACAAGAATGGTTCTTATATGGAAAAAAAATAATTTCTGGAGAAAGATTTTCATCCCCAAATTTCAGGAGAAAGATTTTCATCCCCAAATTTCAGGAGAAAGATTTTCAAAACCAAATTTCTGGAGAAAGATTTTCATCCCCAAATTTCAGGAGAAAGATTTTCATCCCCAAATTTCAGGAGAAAGATTTTCAAAACCAAATTTCTGGAGAAAGATTTTGAAAATGATTTTGAAAATGATTTTGAAAAATGATTTCTGGAGAAAGACTTTCAAATTATTTTCTGGAGAAAGATTTTCATTCCAAAAATATTTCTGGAGAAAGATTTTTCATCCCAAATTTTCTGGAGAAAGATTTTCATCCCAAAAATATTTTCTGAAAAAGATTTTGTCTGCTTCTTTTTCCAGAAAATAAAAAACCTGAAAGATTCCATCAGGTTAAAAAATTCAAAAAAAGTGAAATGGAAAATTCTGAAAGTGAAAAAAACATTTTCATCCCAGCTTTTTTTCATTCCAAAAATATTTCCAAATGATTTTAGCAGAATTCAGCGGAAAGATTTTCAAAATGTTTTTCTGAAGAAAGATTTTGAAAATAATTTTCTGGAGAAAGATTTTCATCCCAAACTTCTGGAGAAACATTTTCAAAATTCATTTCTGGAAAAAGTTTTTCATCCCAAATTTCTGGAGAAAGATTTTGTCTGCTTCTTTTTTCAGAAAATAATAAACCTCTAAAAACTTCCAGCAGGGAAAAAAACTCAAAAAAAGTGAAATGAAAAATTCTGAAAATGAAAAAAACATTTTCATCCCAACAAATTTCTGGAGAAAGATTTTTCGCCGAATTGGAAAATGATTTCACATCAAAGATGTCAAATCAAACTTCATCTTCATCCTTATCCTCATAGTCATCAAAAACTGAGGCAGGTTGGACCATTTCCTCCACCAAAACTTCATACACAATGGATGTGATAGATTTGATGTTTCCGCAGAAAAGGTGCTTGATGGAAAAGACAACTTGCCCGCGAAGCGGAATGCCAACGAGTTCTTTTTGTTTCAGGATGGGTTTTTTCTTCCCATCAATCAACTCCCAAAAACGACAAGAGAAATCCGTTTTGGGAAGTTTGGAGGGATAAATCTTTGCGAAGATCTTTTCCTGCTCAGATTTATCGACTTTCAAGAGAGTGAAATCTTCCTCGTGAAACTTAGCAAAAGACGGGGCAAGTTTTTTCACTTCCTCCCGTTTTGCCACTGCAGCTGACTTGAGATGAGATTCCAGTTTGCGGAAAAAGGGGATGTTTTCTTCAGGGAGATTTATTCCCAAAGAAAAAGAATTTCCTTCATGAGCAAAAATTTTGAACTTCGTTTGGAGTTTCAGTTGAAGTCGTTGGTCATTGTGGGAACATGGGAGCAGACAATAGGTTATCTTTCCAGCTGATCACTTCAGAGGATCTTGGAGAATGATATTGGGGATGGAAATTTTTTCGGGATTCATTTTCTTGGGTGAGATAAAAAAATGAGTTTTTTTCATTTTCCAGAAATGAAAATTCACACCCAGAGCCATTTGTCCATGAACTGCCTGTCTTTTTCATTTTTGACTGGGAGGAAACCAGTTGCCATATCAACAGCTTTTTGAAAGTTCTTTTCTGCTTGACACGCTTTCTTCCATTCTTCTTCTTCTTTCCTTCGCTCAGCTTCTTCTTCTTTCTTGTCCATTTTTTATCCATTGGAGAAAAAATTCAAACTTGGGTGATGATGTCGGAGATGGAAATGTTGAATGAGTTTTTTGCCCTTTGCGCCGATTGCAAGACTCTAACACACACTCGGATTTCCCGTATCTTATCAATGCATCTTTGAAAGTCTTTTTGCATCCATGTGACTTTGTGAGAAATTTCTTGGGAATCAAGGAAATGATTTTTCATCTTGACGATTTGGTTGAGAAAATCCATTTGGGAGACGCTGAATTTGGAACACACTTCGTCAAGATTGAAAAAATCAACATCATCAACTTTGAGAATCGGCCCATCATCCGGCACTTCCTGAATGAAGAAAACTTTTTTGTCGGCTCTTCTTGTGAATTTTGGATTGTCACCTCCTCTTTTGAGAACGCCGAGGATGGCTTGAGGCGAAATCCCAGTCGCATCTGTTGCTTCCTTGAATGAAAGAAAAATCTGCTTTTCTTTTCCTTCTTCCTGAATCGAAAACTTCATTTTATTTAGTTTCTACTAAAAATGAGTTCGCGAGAATTGAAAAATTGGGCTCGTGAAGAAGGAATTGTTGGTTTCTCCCGAATGTCCAAAGCCGAATGGATGGAACTTTGGGAAGAATCGCAGCCCGAAAGACCGAGAAAGAAAGGAAAGCTCAGTACCCCATTTGTTTTCAAAGCCCCGAAAACCCTCCTAGATTCGAGAAATAAAAAAATTTCAGCGCCTATTTTAGTTCCGGAACAAAGTAATTTTCCTTCCAGAGAAATTCCCAGAGTCATTGAACAAAATGTGGAAACTGTTGTCGATTGGTTGAATTGGTTGGAAAGTGCGGATGATGTTGATGTTCGGAGGAGATCGAATCCCGCGGTTGAAAGATTGAAGAAGCAGATTGCTGAATTGTGGGAAGAAGAATTTGTTGTTGAAGAAAGAGAATCCGCTTTGAGAGGTTTTGCGAGATCATATGGCATTCGTGGACGTCCAGGTTTTGCTCCCAGAGAATTTTTGGAGACTGTGAGCCGGAAACTCATTGATTTGTTTGAGAGGAACAAAAGAACAAAGACAAAGATGATTCTTTCCTGTCGAATGAGTCGCACGGATTTGTCAACTGGAGAAGTGATTGAGGAGGTGGTTGATTTCCATTCCCGAATTGAAGTGAATTTGGAAGGAACAGATAGGAAAGAGATGCTCGATCGCATGGTTGAAAGAATTCTTGAAAACCTTGCAAATTTTCAAAGGAGAGGGTCAAATTGGAGATTTGAGGAAGTGACAGATTTGACAATTATGTTCACCGAGTATCGGCCATTGGGTGGAAGTTCTTATATTCCACTTCCTGCCACATTGAAGAACAAGAAAGCTGTGGTGAACCTGAAGAATAATGATGAAATGTGTTTCAAATGGAGTGCGACAAGAGCTTGTTTCCCAGTGGAGAAAAATGCAGCAAGAATTTCAAAAGAATTGAGGCAGCAAGCGAAAAGCTTGAATTGGGAAGGAATTTCATTTCCAACTCCCCTGACTGACATGACAAAATTCGAACGGAGGAATTTGGGATTGGCTGTGAATGTGTTTGGGTTTGAAGGTGGATGTGTTTTTCCTTTGAGAATTTCTAAAACGAAAGGAAGAATGATTGATCTGTTGTGGATCAAAGACGACTCGAAAACTCACTTCTGTTGGATCAGAAGTCTCAGTCGTCTTTTGACGAATCAAATGACAAAACACAATGGTGCAGTTGTTTTCTGCAGAAGATGTTTGAACCATTTCCCCAATGAAGAAAGATTGGAGAAACATGTGGCATCATGTGAACAATTTGAAGCTGTGAAAATTGTTATGCCGGCCGCGGGAAGCTCAGTGAAATTCAAGAATTTCAACAGGAAAATGATTTTTCCATTTGTGATCTATGCCGATTTTGAAGCGAGACAACTCCCCGTTTCATCTGCGGTGCCAAATCCAATGGCAAGCTTCACGGAGAAATTTCAAAAGCACATTCCCTGTTCTTTCGCTTTCCATGTCGTTTCACCTTTTGTGAAACGAGATCCAGTTTTATTTCGAGCAGAAAATGATTCCGTGGATGTTGGAGAAAGATTCGTGAAAGATTTGGTGCAGTTTGTGAAAGGAATTCAAGAAGAGGTGAAGTTCCCGAAGCGGATGAAATTTGGTAGGAAAGAGAAAGAAAAATTTGATGCAGCAACTGTTTGTTGGATCTGTGAAAATCCATGGCAGTTGGGAGAAAAGCCAGTCAGGGATCACTGCCACTTTTCCGGAGAATTCAGAGGAGCCGCTCATGAGAGTTGCAACCTGAACTTCAAGAAACCAAAATTCACCCCTGTGTTTTTCCACAACCTGACTGGTTATGACGCTCATCTTTTCGTGAAAAATCTGGGAAAGATTGAAGGAGATATCACTTGCATCCCCAACAACGAAGAAAAATATATCTCCTTCTCCAAAAAGATTCTGTTGGGAACAAGATTGAATGAGAAAGGGAAAGTTGTGAAAATTTGGCATGAAATTCGATTTCTGGATTCCAAATTGAATGATGAGGGCGTCTCCGATGAAGACTTCGAGCACGCCTGGAAAGTTTGGAAAGAAATGGAGATGAACAACATGGGAGATTTCCACGATGCATATCTGAAATCAGATGTGACTTTGTTGGCGGATGTGTTTCAAGAATTCAGAAAAGTTTGTCGGAAACATTATGACGTCGATCCTGCTTGGTTTTACACTTCTCCCGGTTTAGCTTGGGATGCAGCTTTGAAGGAAAGCGGAGTTGAATTGGAACTGCTGAATGACCCAGATATGTTGCTGTTCTTTGAGAGAGGAATTCGTGGAGGTGTTTCAACCCGCCTTCACAGGAGAGCAAGGGCAAATAACAAATTCATGGGAGATGATTTCAATCCGAAACAACCTAGCACATTCGTTCCCTATTGGGATGCAAATAGCCTCTATGCTTGGGCAATGACAAATCCACTTCCTGTGGGTGGGTTTGAGTGGATGACAGAAGAAGAATTGAAAAACTGGGAACATAGAAGTTGTGTCTTGGAAGTGGACGTAAAAATCCCAGATGAATTGCATGATTTCTTCAATGACCTGCCGCCTCTTCCAGAGAGAGTTGTGACGGGAGGAGTGGAAAAGTTGATTCCCAACTTGAATAACAAAGAAAAGTTAATTGTGCATCGGAAAATCTTAAAACAAGCTCTGGATCTGGGCTGCCGCTTGAAGAAGATTTGGAGGGGAGTGAAATTCAAGGAAGAAAAGTGGTTGGACTCCTTCATTCGAAAAAACATTGTGTTGAGGCAAAAATCCAAGAATGCCTTTGAGAAAGATTTCTTCAAATTGATGAACAACGCTGTCTTCGGAAAAACAATGGAAAACATCAGAAAGAGAATTGACTTCCATCTGGCGACGTCGCAAGAACAACTGGTGAAATTCTCTTCCAAATGCAACTTTGAGCATTGGACAGTGTTTGATGAAAATTTAATTGGAGTTCATATGAAGCGAATCAAAATGATTTTCAACAAACCTGTTTTTGTGGGGCAAGCAATTTTGGACATTTCAAAGACTTTGATCTATAACTTCCACTATGAATATGTGAAAAAGAAATGGAAAAAGGCGCAGTTGTGTTTCACTGACACTGACTCCCTGCTCTATGAAATTGAAACAGAAAATTTGTTTGCGGACATCGCAGGAGATGTTGATGCGAAATTTGACACTTCTGAATTTTCTGAAAAACATCCTTGCGTTGTGGATGGCACTCTGGAGAGGAAAAACAAGAAAGTTTTGGGACTGATGAAAGATGAAGCTTGTGGAAAAATCATTGAAGAATTTGTGGGATTGAGATCAAAACTATATTCCTTCAAGTTGCATGGAGGTGGGGGAACAAAGAAATGCAAAGGCGTGAAAAAGAAAGTTGTGAAAAAGCGAATCTCGCATGAAGACTTTGTTGCATGCTTAGAAAGCCAGAAACCGGCAGATGAATTGCATCAGAAGTTTGAAGCATGAACTCTTTTCCCAAACTGTGAACAAGACTGCATTGAGTGCAAATGATGACAAACGATTTGTGTGTAAAGATGGGGTTGCCACTCTCGCTTGGGGGCATTGGCGACTTGAGGGAATGGATAAGGAAGAAGTTAGAAAAGAGCCACCACGAGTGAAATCTGATGAAAAACAACGGATGGTTGGGGTGGGTTGGGAAGAAGTTCGAAAAGAACCGCCACGAGTGAAATTTGATGAAAAACAAAGGATTGAGAAGTTATTGAGGATGGTTGGGATTGGTTGAATTTTATGCCGAATTGTTTCGTAGTTAAGCATTGAGAAAACTGGCTCACATCTATTTAACGCTATTCTCGAACGTATTTTAATTGCCTAAGTTCAACACAATGGCAACCCGTTCATGACGTGACGCAACACAATGGCCACCCGTTCAAGTCTATGGTAAACGTTCGAGAATAGCGTGAAATAGATTTGAACCAGTTCTCGCAATAGCCAATTACAACACAATGATATACGTTCGAGATTAGCGTGAAATAGATTTGAGCCAGTCCTCTCAATACTTAACTACTAAAAAAGACATTTCTTACTTTCTTAACACGTTTAAAAGTACGGCTTTGAAATCAATTCTTTTTTAGGATACTCAGTTGATGAGAAGAATCAGTCAGAATAACGTGACGGTGTTTGCAATGAGTGATATTTTTTGCCCAAAAGGCAATGTCATTAATTAATAAAACTGACAACCGACAAATATAATTACGAGTGACTGATAAGTTTTATTCTATATTCTTGTATCCCTAAAGTGTATTAATCCTGTATGGTTATCAATACTTTTATTGTTTCCTACTCATCGGCTCGGTACGCAAATGATCATTTCACATAATCACCCCCATAGATCCCGTTTCTAAGACTTGCGAGTCGTCATGGTGGCGGAGGCACGTTATGCTCACAAATTGATTTTATGAAAATCTTACCTGTAGTGGAATAACTAAAAGGTTGTGCCGAAGTCACAGCCCAGTATTTGAGTCGCAACTGAAAGCAACTTTCTCGTGCAATTCATACATACCCAAGGAACAAATCCCTAGCTGTCTTCACCCTCAGTGCTATACATTGCAGGTGGGGGAGATGAGATCAACAGTGGACTAATAGTGGTTGCCTGAAGCGCCTCCACGAGGTCACGTCCGATCTCTTTCTCAAAAGTAGATGCTTAGCGCCATGAGACATGTGATATGTGCACTATGTAAGTCATTCATTCATTCATTCATTCATTCATAATTGCATAAGTTTTACGTTCTCCGGCAAACAGCCAAGGTAAGCGAAGCCTGAGCTTACCCGTTTCCGGTGTGACATGAAATACATCCAAATTTATGCATATTAAACTTTTCGTAAACTTTCTTGAAACTAACGATGCCTCAGTCATTTATACGAACGAACAATTTGATTAATTTTGAGTGTTAAAAAAATGGCAAGCGCGCCACGTCAGACAGCCGCGACCCATTTTTAAAAACCGTTATTTTTCATTGCGTTAGTGCGGCTCTCCCTCCATCCCCACCCCAACGCCCCTTATCTTAACAAAAAATAGGCCCTTTCTAGTCTCTTACATTTCCAATGCGTCCGCGCCGTCCGTTAAATCTTTCTGCTGCATTGCATGTTAAAGGGACACTGTCACGAGGGCGCATGCGCGAGTTTTTCGAATCGAAACTTGAAAAGTTCAGCCTGAATCCGTCAATTTCAAAATGGCGTCGACTAGTGGCGGCGGTGGAGGAAAAAGAACCAATTCGGGACGGAAGAGGAAGTTCGAGGATCAAGCAGAATATAAGATAGCGTGGTCTAGAAACCACAAACGAATATATTTGGAAAATCGGATATTTAGGTCGTGGCTTCAGGCTAAATTCGATGCCGGGTATGAAGCTTCCAGTGACAGCGACTTCGTCGCCCATTTGTTGTCGTTGGAACTCGTCAAAGGTATGCTATGTTTTCATGACTTTGGCTTCAGTTTGCCCTCCTCAGGACGAGTGGCTCCTTGACGGAACCAAAAAAATGAAAAATGAAAGGGAGTAAAGGAAAGAAAAATTATGAGCCTACGTACGACACGAGGTATTCCCAGGCGGTCACCCATCCAAGTACTAACCTCGCCCTCGGTGATCGGACGAGAACCGGCGCATGTCAACCCGTGACAGTGTCCCTTTAATTACATTTTTAGGTCGCTCCAAAGCTGTTTATTTTATGTTTCACGTAAAATACCTGGTAAAATGTACATTTAAACTCAAATAGAGCGAAAAAGTAAAAGAGTTGTAGTAAAAGAATTCACTGTGAGGCTTTCACAGTTTCCGCGAGACAAGTCTCTAACCGGAAACACTTACTTATATTTACTAGAAAGTCGCAAACGACAGTACAAGAAATATCATGAATAAATCATGCAGGGCACGCACCTTTCCGAAAGGACCGAAAGGTGTCACCTTTGGTCATCTTTGCTTCATTCCCTGTAGAGAGTAGAAATACTCTTACTTACTTCATAACCTAACCTGCGATCAGGCTTAAATTTTGACTCCACTAACACGAGACATTCAATGTGAAATAGTGCATTTAGGATAGTTAGTCAGTCATCTGATGAATCATTGAATGTATCCTAACAACATATTCTGTCTATTCTTCTGACCCTTTTTAAATTACATTTCAGTTACATTATATTTCAAAAGTTCAGAAATTGTGCCACACCAGCTACGAAAAAACACTAAAAACCTCCCTTTAAATGTGGTCAAAAAACTGTGGAAATGTATTCCCTGCCGAGTAGAACGATGTAGTGGCACCGGGACCTCGGAGGCAAAGTTACAAAAACTGATAACAACGTATCAAAAATAAAAACTTAAACGAAAAAAGGCAACGTTCGAGAAGACTGACCCATGTAGAATGATAAATATGTCCCATTACTACACGCAAGCCTCGATCTATATCGTGCCGTCAGAACAATAATTTCTGACTAGTTCGTTCCTACGTCACCCAGATGTCAGCAATTAAACTTTTTGCTTCGTTTGGTAAACGATTTCCGTAAAAAACGCGAAACGTGAAATAAGATTTTAGTGAGCTATATGTACCACCTACAAAGAGTAAATTAGAGCGCGTCCTTAGTTCCGGCCGTTGGGTAGCCTGTGGCTCGTATGCTACTTTACGTATAAACTTGTTTAACTGCAAAAACCGTGGACGAAGATCCTGCTGGTTTTTCGTTGGATCTCACAGGAGGAGACCTAATCAGCTAAAATGAATTAATATACTAACGAGAAGTCCAAGGACTACTGCAAAGCTGAATACAACGAGTAAATATATTTCAAACAATATTTCGGCTGGCCAGACCAGCCTTCTTCAGGTTGTAAGATGTTACTAAATTATAAAATGAAAATACAACATTATATAAAGGAGAATGTCGCAATACATATTTAAAAAAAGGAGGGGCGGAAATGACCTACAAGATAATAAAGATAAGGCTAGTATACGTAAACTACAATTCATCACGTTTGTTCAATCCACGTGGTTCTAGTGTTTTCGCTCTATCTATTAAATACGACTCTCTGGCTTTACGAATAGAATCCCGTGAATTGTGAATTATTTCTAGTGGAATAAGTTGCATGTCAGTGTTGGAATGGTTAGAATGGGAAAGAAAGTGTTCAGAGACAGTAGTAGGTTTGGATTTAATGTTAGGTTTGTCAACGGAACGTCGATGTTCGTTAAATCTGTCTTTAAGACGTCGCTTAGTTTCACCAATGTATTGTAAATGGCAGCGGTTACATTGTATCATGTTACATGTTACATGATACAATGTAACCGCTGCCATTTACAATACATTGGTGAAACTAAGCGACGTCTTAAAGACAGATTTAACGAACATCGACGTTCCGTTGACAAACCTAACATTAAATCCAAACCTACTACTGTCTCTGAACACTTTCTTTCCCATTCTAACCATTCCAACACTGACATGCAACTTATTCCACTAGAAATAATTCACAATTCACGGGATTCTATTCGTAAAGCCAGAGAGTCGTATTTAATAGATAGAGCGAAAACACTAGAACCACGTGGATTGAACAAACGTGATGAATTGTAGTTTACGTATACTAGCCTTATCTTTATTATCTTGTAGGTCATTTCCGCCCCTCCTTTTTTTAAATATGTATTGCGACATTCTCCTTTATATAATGTTGTATTTTCATTTTATAATTTAGTAACATCTTACAACCTGAAGAAGGCTGGTCTGGCCAGCCGAAATATTGTTTGAAATATATTTACTCGTTGTATTCAGCTTTGCAGTAGTCCTTGGACTTCTCGTTAGTACTTTACGTATGTATTTAATTAATGAAGTCACGTCAGAGCCCTTTATAAATAATCGTTTTTAAAATGGTAGTTTGATGACCAATAGTTTATACACAGTCAACCACTCACCGGATGTTATACCTGTGTATAGACGTAATTCTGAGAAATCGGTGCAAATATTGCATCACGATTCTCGGAAACCTTAGTGACCTTAGTGACGCGTATCTGAATTCTTTGAAGCAGGGGGGGGGAAAGCAACTTCCCATACATTCTCTTAAATGAAATCCAAACGATGTTCTCACAACTTGCAAAGCAATCATGGAGGTATCAGTCAGCGGATTCGTGTTCTGCGCACGAGCAGAGTTTGTCAATCCCGAAGTGCAAACAAAACAAAATACATGGCGGCCGATGCGAGTGCGATTTCGGTGGCTTCTCTTTAGTTTATTCAACGATTTTTTTCTTTAGAACCCCTTCAATTTGAAAAATTTACTTCTTCACGGACGTCGCTTTTAATGCACAGTAGTTTCTCCGAGATCAAGGTAAGGCAACATTTTTTATGTTAATTGAATAAGTTCTTATTTCTTCGCATTAAAAAAGCCTCTATGGCTAGTAAGCTTATTAGCTTTGTGGTAAAACAGAGTGATGAGCATACAGTAATTATCCCCCTGTAAAACTCACAATTTTTCACGTTCCACTAATTTTTTTTGTCGTGTAAAATGTCAATCGGGCGTTCGATTTATGGCATTTGTAGTAGAAACACTCACTCAGAGATAGACATTCGTTTGTACTATTTCACAACTAAACCTCGTTTGACTATGTTGTTTTTTTCAGCCAGCTTTTATTACCGTCTTTTTATTATCTTGATTGGAGTGAAATTCAGGTCTTTCCATTTCATTGCAACATTTCTATTCTGGAAGCCTATAAAAATAAATACTTTCGCGAAAACACAATTTTGTGAAAACTAACTTTCGTCAGTGTTGACTGCGAGGCATTTAAAATTTTACTGTGCTGCCTACCAATCCCGCCACTCGCTTGAGGAAGAGTTCTTTTGCTTGTTTGTTTTGTCGTGTTTAGTTTAAAATTTCAACTTCAAATGCATTTTTTTTGAGGATGTTCACTGATACTCACTCTGCCATTCACAAAGATCGATACTCCTGGGGTGGGATTCCTATACAAAAGTGATGGGAGTGCTCATCAGAATTTTTAAAATAAAGCCTGTGAAAACTTTGGGATGACTGTCTGTATATTAAAGGTGTAAACTAGGAGGTGACTATGATAGGTGAAAATTTGGGGTGACTATCTTGATATTGAAAAATGTGCTTCTAATATCTTATTGAATTTAAAACATACAGGCGTAAATGTGGGATATGATGGGACTGGGTGTATGACAGAAGTGAGGTTATAATGGGAATGGGGTATGATGGGAATGGAAATTTGATGGAAATGGGGAGTTTTTGTGTGATAAGGTGAAAATTTTGGGATGACTGTCTGGATATTAAAGGTGTAAACTGGTAGGTGACTATAGGTGAAAATTAGGGGGTGACTATCTTGATATTAAAGTGCACATTAGGGGTTGACAACAATACTGTCACAATATTAAGAACTGTGCTTCCAATATATTTAATTTTGAACATACAGGCGTAAATGTGGAACATGATGGGACTGGGGGTATGACGAAACTGAGGTTATGATGAGAAAGGGAATGTGGACCGTGGAAATTTGATGCAAATGGGGAGTGTTTGTGTGATATATTCAGGGTAAGACATTAAAAGGAATGGGAGTATGATACAAATGGTGTTGTAACATGTATGATAGAAATGGGGGTGTATTAGTAATAGGAGTATAATAGCAAAGGGGGATGATGCCGGAAATGGTGCTTTATAAATAACTGATATTTAAAAGTTATATTTATCTTTTTATTGTTTTTCAGATGAGGGACTTTTAATATACCACAGATAGCTCACAGACCTATACAGAAATTATTGACACACAAGGAGTTTTTTTTTTCAAAAAATACATTGTAGAAGTAATGAATTATTTAATTTTTTGACATATATCTGAAAAATAAACCTCTTTTGAGGACAAGGTAATAAAAACAAAACTTTTCTTTTATAAGCTTAAAAGCTGTTAATTTGTGCCCTTTATTTTTTAACAGGATACATAAATACAGGACAAATTCAACAATGGAAAGTAGCGCCTTTTGCGGGTCGAATGAAATAACATGTTTTTTTAATTTTCTTTTCTTTAGATCTCCCCAACCCAAAACATCACGCTGATATACAGGAAAGTTTGCAAAAGTAGTTTTTCGTGTTTCGGCGAGAAGAACACGTGTTGAATCGTGAAATTGAAACTGGTCGGTTGAAGAGGCGATGTTTGTCGTAATGTTTTAGAGCCACTGAACCCGCGTTTTATCGGCAAGAGATAGAGATCCTGAGGCGAATAAATAAAACTGATTATCATCTGAATCCCAAAACTCGGGTATCCTACGGTACATCGAAAACAACTTGACATATTTGGGTTCCCGTGAATAAACGAATTATCGAGCAAACTGGCTAAGCGTTCAACTCGTATCTGTAATTTGTGCGAGTTGTGATTTGTGCCTCGACGGGAAGCTTCAGAGCCATTAGGGAACGAGTTGTCATCTCTGAACGTTTTCTCAACTTCATTTCGCGATAATAGCACCAACAAAAAGGCCAACAAACACACAGATTTAACAGAGATCGCCATATCTTTTTAACTTTAGAAAACACCTGAACCAGGCCCCGCTCAAAAAGACGCCGCTGACCAGGAAGAGCGCTTTGCAAGTTGTGAGAACATCGTTACTCGGTCCCAGGTCTTTTTTCTATCCCCCCCCCCCAGCTTTGAAGTGTTACTAAATTTGTCTATTTTCTCAGAAAGATGCAGATTTGCGCATATGAAGGGTACTACAGTGGGGCTAAACAGTCTATGAAAATCTAATAATAAAAATAACTAGTACAGATTACTTTGTAATTGAAGTAGCGTTGGTATAAGAAGTGTGGGAAACGAGACTTTTGACCTGCAAAACAAGAACAATCTGCAATAATTATAATGTCCATAATTCACATGTCAATTCATGCCAAGGTTGTCTCTGCCCTCCCCCCCCCCCCCCCCCCCCTTCTCTTCATTAAAATGATCACTATTCAAACCGTAGAAGCCCACCAGGAGGTCCAGACGGCTGTGAATTTATAATTATCATGGCGAGTGTCAGGGCTGTGCTGTTTCTGTGCGTTGTTATTTCTTTCCCCTTCTCAGGTGAGATTATCACATTCGTTGCTTCATTCCGGTTATTTTAAAGCTCTTCCTGTTTTAGTTTATTCTGTATTGTTCTGTTTTCTTCAATACAATCTATACTTTGGAAATTAAGCTTAAACAGGTCCAGACGGATTTGGACTGAAAATATGCACGTGCAGAGTGAAAAAACAAGAATTTGGTTTTATCGACTGAGTCGGATAAGGTAAATTAGCCACCGTAAAAAGATTCGAGAAAGCTGACCATGGTTTCGAGCGCTAGCCCTACGTCGGAGCGAATCCGACTAGCGCTCGAAACGTCAGCTTTCTCGAATCTTTTTACGGTGGCTAATTTACCTTATCGACTCAGTCGACAAAACCAAATTCTTGTGCTTCACCCCCACCGACGCAGCACCACAGTTTCTCTAGAAACTAACCCCATTCAGAGTGAAGAAAGCCTAGTTCAAAAACCGTCTTTGACCAACCCACTGCCGTTTCTAATCACTTCACTCTTGTCGGACATTCAATGAACGATGTAGAACTCATCCCTAGAACTCATAACCCCAAACCGAGACCGGCAAAGCAAGAGAAGGGTATATTAAAGTAAAATTTATTCTGATCACACATCGGCATGCAGAGTGTATATAGTTATGTAGGTCATGTACAATTGTACAAATCGTAAGTAAACTCTAAACCGACTCAGGTTTTGAAATTTTAAATTACTTTTCCACTATCTGTTAGAATGAAAAATCATTTAATGTCGTTTGGGAAAAGCTAACGTGAAAGCACAAGTGTCTGTATTGTTATGATTACGCGTCTTAGTCCGTTGTTTCTGAATCGAGTGAAATAGATTGCAACTAAAACTAGCAGTAATCACAGATTATGTAGACGCGTTCGAAGGAATTTCCTGCGGAAATGAGCCCCTGAAAAAAAACCAATAGGGGCGGCCATTTGGAAGACCGTCTACCAAAAAATCTCAAATACCACAGGAAAACCAACACGAAATTAGGACTGCGTTCTTCGAACGCGATAATAGCTAACAATGAATAATTCACATCGATAATTCTAGTTGGTTGCCAGCGTTGTTGACAACTACAAAATATTGATATTTGTTGTGTAATTCCATAATTAACTTTCCTTTTATCCTTTTCATCGCATGTGGATCCATGTGCATCTGCCGCTGACCTCCCTCCCCTAAAGAAACGCCGGAAACTCCAGATACAGATTTAATCCTTTAAAGCCGTTATGAGTATAGATTCTCCGTTTGTAGATTTTAGTAAAGAACAAACATATGCCTTTCGATTTATCTGGATTCGGATTTTCTTATAGAAAAGCACTCTAAGTAGTAGATGAGAATATATGGATATTTCCTTTGCCTTATTTGATTGTTTCACATGACAGCTGCCACTCAAGGTGACAAGGAAAGCGACCAGAGCTCATCCCTTATGTCCTTCCTCGAACATTTCAATCAAAATCGACACCACGTGACCAACCCTGAAGGGAAAAAGAAAGCACGTGACTTTATCAAGAAAACATTTCAGGATCTGGGACTGATCACGTGGTCAGAAGTATTTAAGCCAGATTACCCTCAGGTGAAAATGGTGTTAAGTAATATGATAATGCTTTCGTGTAGATTAATGAAATGATTATTTTGGATTCATTTTCATTTTACCCAGCACAGTGAAGGTGGTGAGAAACTGAGAAATCATACGCGTACGGCAATGTCATTCAGTCTCGCTCATTCATGCATTCATTCATTCATTTATTCACTTATGCACTTACTGATTCACACTTATATGCTTATTTATTCAAGATACCAAAAACTAAATAAAATACAAAGGAATATATTGAAAAGGAAAACACGAGGTTATCCCTGTAATAATTCCCTAAAAACTGTAAAACAAGAATTTAAAAATTGAATATTATAATTACTATAAACATGGCTATACATCGGTTTCTTTGGCTAGTTAGGCTCTTCCACTACCGCGCGATACGAGTAAAATATTCCTAAGGGTTTTCTGATTCATGTAATGCATATCCCGATATGCATACAGCACAGGCTTACCATCCTCTGTGTGGTGTGCTGTGCAACTGTAAAGGTCTTATCGGTTTATTAAACTAGGCTCACTAAAGTGAAATTAAGGGCTCCTAAAACTGATAAAAATGAAATAAAAACTCTCAAAAGTACTGTCAGGTTGTTTAGCTTTGATTCAGTCTGTATGTATTTTGGCGATTTATGACTCACGAAAGCGGTATTTTCAAAATAACTTTCCGACTCGCTTGAAACTAGAGAAAGATTATGCACTTATTGACTGAGTGGGAGGGCCGGACGGGAAAATATTTGGCTCTCGGTCATGGCGTACGGACCGAGCGCAGCGAGGTCCGTGCGCCATGACCGAGAGACAAATATTTTCCCGTCCGGCCCGACTTAACTCAGTCAATAAGTATTTTATAATATGACTAGAAAGTACCGAAGAATAGTCGTGCAGTGCGAGGTCGCTTGAACTCAAGCGGGGCCGGACGGCTTTTTCCGGACCGGCTCACGTCAACCCGTCCGGCCCCGCTCACGTCACCTTGCGATTCTATTTTCTGTTTTGCGCCAGCGGGGCCGTTCGGTCATATTATAAAACTACTTTTGAACTAATTTTTAGCGAGTGGGACCGTTGTTTGAAAATACCAATTTCGCCAGTCATAAAATCGTCAACATAAACACATAAAAATGAAGCAAAACAACATGGTAGTAATTTTGAAATTTTGTTTTTCATTTTCATCATTTTTTAGAGCCCTGAATGTCGCCTTAATTGCGCCTAGTTTTATAAACCGATACGGCCATAACAGTTGCACAGCACACCACACAAACTGAGGATGGTTAGCCTGTGCGTACAGGCATTGATTCTTGCATGCATCTGTTCGTTTGTGCATGTATGTATTTATTTATCAAAACATGCATTCATTTGTTGTTCATTCTCTCTCAGTATGCCACTGGAATCAACATCATCGGGATGCTCCCAGGAACCCTTGCGGGCTCGCCTAATGACAGGCTGTTTCTGATTGGTTCTCATTACGACACGGTGCGCACTACGTCACACGGTGTTAACGACAATGGCTCGGGCGTGTCCGCCATGTTACAAGTTGCAAAACAAATCGCCACAAGTAGGTGAATTTACTCACCTTACTACCACTCTCACAGGCTGCGCGGAGCAGTGGGGAAGGGGGGTCCAAACGAAAATTTAGCAGCGCTAGCCCGCCCCCCCCCCCCCCCCCCCCCCCCCCCCCCCCCACGTTTCGGAGCCGAAAATATCGCCAACGCAGCATAAAATTGGTTTGGCAAAATATTTAGTCTCGTGATCTTTTCACAAATCCTTTCAAAACGCTCCGCCGCGTACGAGTCTCTCTTTCGCGTAGACTACTTGATTTAGCAACTTCCATGGATCCGTATTTTCAAGGCTTAATTCTTCTAAAATATTAGAGATATAATAGGTTACATGCTTAAAAATATACGAACATAAAGCCCGTTCTGGTTTCAATATCATCGCCAACGAACGTGGATCGCTAACCTTCTGTATTGTTACGGTTTACGTATCTGTTATCGCCTGAACTATTACGGCATATAACAACTTTTTAACCTTGAATCAGTGCCAAATGACAATGTATTGATCGTGCAATTAAATCTTGCCTCGCAATTTCTGAAAGAACTCTTGCGAGACATGAAAAGTTTATTTATTCGTTTCAAACATTGCAACGCAAAAAGTCTCTCTGTTGCATTAACCAAGAGTGTTTATATTCCCAGCTTTTATATTTACTCCTTGCTTGATGGGATGTTAGTCCATTGCAAACTTGATTGAGGTTATTACCCATTTTTACTCATTTTTCAAACAGTGCAACGCAAAAAGTCTCTATGTTGCATTAACCAAGAGTGTTTATATTTCCAACTTTCATATTTACTCCTTGCTTGATGGGATGTTAGTCCATTGCAAACTTGATTGAGGTTACCCATTTTTACAGCTGGGTTAGAAAAGAGATCAAAGCTATGCGGAGAAAGTTTCTTATTTAGTTTAAGGGCTTTGATTACCAATCATTTTACCTTCGTACCCTCCATATGATTAATCTTTATTCCACCTTTCTATATTTTCCAGATTTTAAAAACTTTGCACGTAGTTTCAGCATCCTGTTCGTGGCGTTTGATTTCGAAGAGTGGGAGGACTGCTCCAAAACAACGCTGAACCCGAAGTGCGCATGCGGTAAAATCGACTGTGGAAGCAGAGCTTTTGTCAGAAACCTCACTCGCTTTTACAATGGCTCCTTAAAGTCAAACGGAAAGCTCCAAGGAGCGATAATTATGGACACTGTGATGAACTACAATGACACTCCTAACTCGCAGATCCTGCCACTTTCAACGAAACAGTTTTTTCCAGAGATTTATGGTCAGATAAAGGCAGATGAATTTCGCGGGAATTTTCTTTCTGTTGTTGGGCGTCAAGTTGATGATGCGACTTTGATGGACGCGTTTCGATATCATTACAATCGAGTGAAATCTGGTAAGAAGCACAGTATTCGCACGTTAAGTAATTGCGCGAATGAAACCAGGGTTAGCACACTCATTTTCATTGTCTGATAACTGCGTTTGGTCCCAATTTTTACTGACAGACTCGCAGTTTACTCTTCAGTCTACTTCTGGACCCAAACCATAATAGTGGTGATAATGATATTGGCCTCGATTTCATCTGAGTTTATCTACCTCTCCAAGACGTGAAGGACTAGAGCGCGGTCCCACGTGCATTTAATCCTTCCCTCCCTGCCTCTCTCGCGCACTCCTGAGTCCTACCTACATCACGCACGTCTTTAGTTATTAAATAAATAAATAAATAAATAAAACAAGTTCGTTTAACGAGGGTGACACTTAAAAGTCATATGACTGAGAAACCTGTGACTCTCGAATTCAAGGTCGAATTGGAATTTAGAAATGTTAGTTTTTGAAGACGAAGGAAAAACCGGAGAACCCGGAGAAAAAACCCTCGGAGCAGGGATGATAATTAACAACAAACTCAACCCACATATGACGCCGATTCCGGGAATTGAACCCGGGCCACATTAGTGAGAGGCGAGCGCTGCGCCATTCCTGCTGCCCTATTCATTTTTATTAATGGTTATTAATTTTAATATTTTTTATATTTATATCAAAAGTTATTAATTTTCCTCTTTCCCTACCCGCGCATAGATCTGACGAATAAAACTGTGATGTATCCGGTGAACCTTCCATTCCATGGCCAGCCTCAAAGACTTCGTCCCAATGTGTACTATGCTATTGGTGACTTTTTACGAAGCGATCACCTGCCTTTCTGGAACAGCATCCCTTCTTTGAGCGCCATCTTCCTCAGTGACACCGCTGACTACAGAGGTTACATGGTTTCCTGTTACCATAACAACTGCGACAGTGTCAGTAAGGTGACTCCTGAAATGCTGCAGTTCTTACAGAAGACGACTGACTCCATATCAGCCGTGGCCAACGACGTTACCAAGCTATCGTGTTCACCAATTAAACGTGAGGGAGGGTCGCTGCTCAGTCAAACCACAGGTAGGATAGAAAGCATTAGCTTGTGACGCACGAACAAGGGCGTCTGTAAAAACTAATGGTTTGGTAGATCATACAACATGGCACCAGAGGCTATAAAAACGCCGACTCGTCCACTGTCGTCTATTTTACTGGAAACGCGGATAATGAAGGGGCGCAAGGATCGGTGGGAATTAAGGAAAAGTAGTAAGAGCTTCTCTATTTCTTTTACAATTCCAACCCATCGACTCCCGTGTCTTGCGATACAACAATGGAAGCAACAGACGGATACGACTGGGGACGAGTCAACTACAAGAGTTTATTTTTTTCTTTTGCACATGGAAACGAGTATTTTTTTAATATCCCGTGGTAAAAATCGCACATAAGGCTTTTTTTTACAGACTACGAGCAACAAAAGGCTTCAGTGGAAAATCAGTGTAACAATAATAACTTTGCACTTTTTCTTCTTTCTTTCTTTCTTTCTTTCTTTCTTTCTTTCTTTCTTTCTTTCTTTCTTTCTTTCTTTCTTTCTTTCTTTCTTTCTTTCTTTCTTTCTTTCTTTCTTTCTTTCTTTCTTTCTTTCTTTCTTTCTTTCTTTCTTTCTTTCTTTCTTTCTTTCTTTCTTTCTTTCTTTCTTTTTTTCTTTCTTTCTTTCTTTCTTTCTTTCTCCAGATAAGGGTATGAAGGCGTGGGAAGTTGCCTTGCTCGCTGTTGGCATGCTTTTGCTTGGCATGCTAATCGCAGGAGCAGCCGTGGTTTTTTACCTCCGCTGGTACAAGCAAGACACCCCTTTGGTCACAGGCGATCATTTGCAGTCAAGCTTTAACGCTGATGTTGCAAAAAAAGTCTAGTCCGGAACTATCTTGGCTCGTTCGCTGAGGAAAGCAATTGAATAATTATTGTAACCATTTATATTTCGACTAGTAAAACTAAAACTAAAAATCTAAAAACTATTCTAGAGTCGGCGCTATTTTTCTACATGAGAATCAAAGAAAGCGCTAAAAGTGGACCACTTTGAAAAAGAGGTCAGCCTGGGACGAGAGCTGTGACTGTTCATTGGACTGTGGGATCGAAAAGGCACCAAACATTGCGGTGTATCGCCCAGAGTTTCTTGACAAGTGCAATGAAACTATTCTCAAGTTCGTAATCTGGAAGTTATTTCTTTATTTTTAAAACGTTCCATAGTTAATTTTAATGCGCGGAGACTTACCTCAGGCTGCCACTCTCTTTTGAAATGGTCTGAATGTGGTTAAAGAGAGAAAAAGTTTGCACTTTTATCGATTCTACTGTGTATTTGAATGAGGGTAGGATTTCTTCAGTTTGGATTTAGTTACAGTTATTTGGACACTAAACATCGTTCTGTTGCTTAAAATTGTATGATTTAGTCTTTGTGGTGATAAAACTTGTGTCCCTGACGTTTTTTCCTGAAGCCCGCTTAATACGGACAACAGGATAATACGGACACTTTGGACACTTTGGCGTGTCCCTTCAGTGTCCGCTTTAACTGGGTTTCACTCTTTGTAACTGAAGTAGCGGGAAACGAGATTTTTGACCTGCAAAATAAGAGCAATCTGCAAAAATTATAATGTTCATAATTTACATGTCAATCCATTGCCAAGGTTGACCCTGCCCTCCCCTCCATTCTCTTCATGACTTAAAGACCCGTTGTCACTTTCCGTGATGCATTGCGGCAGTAATGGGCTCCTCACTCCACCGTAGGAAAAAAGATGGCGGCTGTTCATTTTACCACAATACCTTGCGGACCTAACACAGCACAAACGGCACAAAGAAAGCCAAATTTTTACAATATTTGTTCCAGTACTAAGGACAATGTGTAGACTAGGTTTGAAGATTTTATAAGTTTTCTTTACATTTTTATTAACGTTGTTAAGGTTTTTATGCGCTAAGAATTATGGGTAAATGTACCAGTCGCCATCTTTTTTCCTACCGAGGATTGCGGACGTTTTCGAATTTCTTGGTCCATAAGAACCGTTGTTTGATTTCTTAAAACATCCGTTTACATCGGGGAATCTGTATCGTCTATTAACTTCAAGATGATTTCTTTCAAATATTTAGTTCATATTCAAGGCAATGCATCTGGTTTTTGTATGTTTTCTTTTATTTTCCATCGTTACTAGTACGTTTTCTAGGGAGGCTCGAGGCGGCTGTCAAGAAACGAGAACCTTCAGAAGCTTTGGCTGTAGTTAAGATTTAGCTTCGAATCTTTTCATTGTAAGTTTTTAGAACACTCCTTTTCTACAAAATGTGAGTTGACATTTGAATCTTACCATCGATGCATGACCGATCGACCGGAATGAATAATGCTCCCTGGCCGATGTATTACAGTGCGGCTACTGTTACCGGGGTCACCCAGACAAAGTTAACCAATCACAAAGCAGAACGGGGACAATAGATTCCAACATTTTTAACTTCAGCCAATAAAATGTCGAGTACAGAACAATGAAATTTCAACTTGTTCACTCGTGAAGCTTATGTTGAATGAAGCTTTAGCTAGCGTTGACGTTTCGATTTAAAAGTTTGAGTAGTTTCACATACTACATGAATGAATGTCAAAAGTGTCATGCAAGTGAGCGAGAACTGATTTCAAACTGTATGAAAGCAGTGAACGCGACGCCGTATGTTTGGGCAAATTGCGTGGCGGATTTAAATTCTCGGAAAAAATAACAACTCAATCGCCGGCTGTTTGCAAATGTTTTAAGGTACACTGCCAGCGTAGCATATATAAGCATTTATTTTCTAACCGTTTGAAAAAGAGCGGCTCCTTTATTTCAATTATTTTTATTGAATTGTCGTCAGAATTTTTTCCGTTGCAGATTTTCTTTGCGGTTTGAGCACAAGATGGGTTTCTTTAATCTCCCAAGGCGGTCGTAACGGTTTTGAAGAAATCATTTTGGTGAAAGTATTAAAAGTCTATAGTTGTATATGCCGAAAAATAGAAATAATTATTAACCAAACCTCGAACTCTGTGAAAAACAAATATTCTAGTCCGGCGGTTAAGTTTTTTTTTTACATGAATTCATCTCGAGGGAGTTGGATTTACTGTTTTGAATCGTTGGAAAATTATAATAACTCAACTGGCGAACCGCTGTAATATCGATGGATTTTCCGGCAGTGAGAAATATATGATGAAGAATGCGCCGTTTCTATATGACCGATACTCTTTTTCTGCAGTTTTGAATTTCTCTTTTACTTAATTTTATTTCAGCTTAATCCGCCGACTGCCGGAACCCAACGCGTGGAACTCAAAACGCATAAAACTTAATCAGAGGCGACTGACAAGCCGTGTTTTCGTTGTTTTCAAATCCGTAGGTCACTTTTACTGGTACTTATGCAGTTAAGAATGTATTCTTTCGCTGGCGTCAAGTGTATTTATTTTCCAACCCGCCGTTGACGCCGTAGAGAAAACTTGAATCTGTTACGAGCGAACAAATTATTTGAAATCCACCACCAGCACTTTTATTTGTGTAGACACACGGTACAGCCGTCGCATTCCATATTTTCACACAGTTTGGAGTTTCTCTTTCATTTGAATCGCCGACATAAAATTCCAAATCATGCTGTTAAAACAAGTCAAGTTCAAACGGGATGGAATCGAAGTTAATTGAAAATCCAACGCTGTACAGTCAAAACTTGTGTTGATCTGTTTTCATGGCGAACGAACAAGTTGAAATTTCATTGTTCTGTACTCGACATTTCATTGGCTAAAGTAAAAAATGTTGGAATCTATTGTTCTCGTTCTGTTTTGTGATTGGTTAACTTTGTCTGGGTGACCCCGGTAACAGTAGCCGCACTGTAAAACTCTGACAGAAAAAGCTCAAAACTTCTGAGTTCGTCTCGGTGTAAAAACCTGTGACTTTTTTCTTTGTCTTTTACCTTTGTTTTCTTACGGTTTTCGTTGTTTAACTTCACTTGTGAGTTTGGCAGGTTTTTATACCGAGGATGAGCCAAATTACTCCTGGGCTCGCCGGCGGAGTCGTTTTTGCCAGCATCTATGTGAAATATTCCTTGGAAGTTGAAGGAGGTTTTTACCGTCGCTAGCCGTCGAATTTTTTCGATGCAAACTTTTTGAAGCCGATAAAACTTCCTTCGCCAGCGGAGCTCACTAATTATGCCCGATGCAAATCAGATACGCCGACAGAACAGCCAACAAAATACAAACACTTCTTGGCTCGCTGGAGGTTTCGTTTTAAGCGGCATCGACGCGTGTCTGAATTCTTAGAAGTGTTACTAAATTTGTCTATTTTCTCAGAAAGTTGCAGATTTGCCCATATGAAGGGTACTACAGTGGGGCTAACCAGTCTATGAAAAACTAATAATAAAAATAACTAGATTACTTTGTAATTGAAGTAGCGTTGTTATACTGAAGTGTGGAAAACGAGACTTTTGACCTGCAAAACAAGAACATTCTGCAAAAATTGTTATGTCCATAACTTGTATGTCAATTCATGCCAATGTTGTTTCCGCCCTCCCCTCCCTTCTCCTTCATTAAAATGATCACTGATTCAAACCGTAGAAGCCCAGGAGGTCCAGACGGCTGTGAATTTAAAATTATCATGGCGAGTGTCAGGGCTTTGCTGTTTCTGTGCGTTGTTATTTCTATCCTCTTCTCAGGTAAGATTATCACATTCGTCGTTTCATTCCGGTTATTTTAAAGCTCTTCCTGTTTTAGTTTATTCTGTATTGTTCTGTTTTCTTCAATACAATCTATACTTTAGAAATTAAGCTTAAACAGGTCCAGACGGATTTGGACTGAAAATACGCACGTGCAGTTGAAAAAACAGTGAAAAAAGCCTAATTCAACACTTTGACCAACCCACTGCCGTTTCTGATCACTTCACTCTTGTCGAACATTCAATGAACGATGTAGAACTCATCCTTAGAGAACTCATAACCTCAATTTATTCTAATCACACATCGGCAGAGTGCATATATGTAGATCATGTACAATTGTAAGTAAACTCTAAACCGACTCAGGTTCTGAAATTTTAAATTACTTTTCCACGAAACTATTTGTTAGAATGACAAATCATTTAATGTTGTTTGGGAAAAGCTAACGTGAAAGCACAGGTGTCTGTATGTTATGATTAATCCGTTGTGTCTATAGCTTGCTTTTATAAATAATTTAGTACTGAATGCAGGCAATAATTTATACGTCTCATGTTCATGGGCCGAAAATCCTGAATCCTTATCGTTGTCCTCTTGTTGGCTTGTTATAATACAATAGTAATCTTTTACATCAGAAATTAAATAAATTATATTTTTGCAGCTAGCCGACGCACTGAATCGAGTGAAATAAATTGCAAACAAAATAATAAATAATTCACATCGATAATTCAAGTTTGCTAGCGTCTTTTTTTTTATGTTAAAATTGTTTTGTTTCACCAACTCTCTAAAAATATCAGTGGTTCAACTACATAATATCGATACTGTTGTGTAATGCCATAATTTAAAACTGCTCTTCACCCTTTTCCGCATCGCATGCATATGGAAAGCGCTAAATAACGCACTGAGCATGTTCGTTACGTCACTGCTCTTTCTTGTGGTGGTAAATTTGTGAATGATTCAGTGTTTTTAGCCAAAATTTCACCGTTTTACCCGCGATGAAACAACATTTTTTCTAACTGAAATTAGATACAATATTGTAGTGGTTGTCCAAAAACACTCAAAAGGCTTCGACCTCATTGATCACGTCATTTTAATTGAAGACCTGGGTGGACTGGAAGTTCATTCTGCGCTCCTAACCTGGATCGCTGCATTCTTGACCAACCGACAGTAGGCTGTTAGAATTGGAGGAACTTTATCTGATTGGAAAACACTAAAAGGAGGAGCCTTACCCAAAGGGACCAAACTAGGAGTCATTCTCTTTTCGGTTATGACGAATAAGCTGTTGTCCGACTGGCGCTTACGGATTAACCCTTTCACCCTTTTCACTTTTTAAAAAAGGGTATTTTTTACCGTTTAATCGGTTTTTTGGGAGCAACATGGCCAAATGTCAATAAACATTGCTACAAAAGCAATTTGCTACACTCGCGCTACAGTATGAACTAGATTCCGTCTTGAAAAGTGTAATATTTAGGTTTATTTTCCCTTTTTTTCCCCTTTCTTCTCTTCCTATCTTCTACTCTCTATTACCTTTCTATCGGCCGAAAAAGGTTTGGCATAAGCGTTAAAATCGGTGGAAATGAAACATTGTTCAATTGCAGGTGTATTGACCTAATTTACCACCTAATTTTGCACCAATATTTGAACATGATTTTTTCGAATAGCTCTGCTAGAATTTGGTCCATATTCAAAGTGGAGGCACGTGTGCATGGATCTATCCTCGCTGTATCAGTTGAGCATCAAAATTATCTGGCAACGTACAAATTGATGACGTCACAAGTGGTGCAATGTCTGCTGCTCCAAATGTCGACAAAAGTCGACTTTGGCAGCGAAAGTGTTAAATTCGTAGACGATACATCAGCTCTGGAGATTTTCCCCAGGAACTCCATTAGTTTTTTGAACACTTCTGTATCTGACATCCATAATTTCTCAATAGCCCATAACATGAAATTAAATCCAACTTAGTGCAAAGAAATGCTTATTAAACTTTTTACATAATTCCAACTTTTTGCTAAGACAAATCTCAATAGGCAATAATGTAATAGAACGTGTGACGAGCTACAAGATCTTAGGAGTTTTTATGGACAGTGACGTGTGGCGCGTGGACCTTGGGCGTCAGCCCGAGGAAAAGAAAAAATAAGAGACTGCACTGTTTTCTTACTAAAAACGCGACGCCCGGCACTCAGGCGTCGGAGCAATTTCCTCGGGCTGACGCCCTCGATCCATGCACCACGCGGCCTCGCCGCTCGCGCGCGTGCTCGCTCAACTTATCTGTATGGGCGTTTACAATGGCGAGCCGAAGGCGAGCCATTGTAAACGCCCAAACAGATCGGACGCGAATATTTCATCGTACTTGTAAAATGAAACAATGAGTAGAGATCTGTATGAAAAGTTAATGAATACTAATTAGCTAAGCGGGTGTTTGTATCAAAAGTTTATTCTACTGTTTAATAATTCATCAACTCAGTTGATTTGTATTGGGGTTTACAAAGGTATACATGTGACTCAAATACTGCCTATTTATTGGTCATAACTGTTATGAATTATTAATGAATTTTACAAAAGAAAAATAAGAGACGGCTCGCAGTCTACCGCATGTGGATGCATTTCCTCATGCACTCGTTTCCACACCGGATTAGGATTTTCCTAAAGAAACGCGCGCTAAGAAATAGCTATATATAGAATATGTGGATATTCCCCTTTTTTTGACATGACAGCTGCCACTCAAGGTAACAAGGAAAGCGACCAGAGCTCATCCCTCATGTCGTTCCTCGAACATTTCAATCAGAATCGACACCACGTGACCAACCCTGAAGGAAAACAGAAGGCACGTGACTTTATCAAGAAAACATTTAAGGATCTGGGACTGATCACGTGGTCAGACATTTAAGCCAGAGTTCCCTCAGGTAAAATGATAATGCTTTCGTGCAGGTTAGTCAGATTAATGTAAATGATTATTTTGGATTCAACGCGTTTATTTTCGTTTTACCCGAAAACAATGGCTGCCTTTTGCATGCAATACACGAATGAGATAAAAAAAATAGAAACAGTAGAATATATTTACCCGATCTTTCGGTTTGCAGAACAAACCTTCTACGGGGGCTAGAAAAGAGAAATGAATACAGATATAAAAGGAACGTTACATATAAGACTTTTGAAATCTGACATAACAGAAAATAATTGATTGGCGGGTAGAAACTAAATGTCTCTTAATTAAGTTCACCACGTCTACTTATACCACGATGATCGAGTGTCATCGCTTGATCTACAAGATGAACCTGACTAAGTCACGGTTGTTGTGAATGAGTTCCAAGCCGCTATTATATACATGAATGTATGTCCAGCATAGTGAATGTGGTGAGAAAATGGGAAATCGTGCATCAACAGCAATGTCATTCAGTCTCATTCATTCATTCATTCATTCATTCATTCATTCATTCACTCATTCATTTATTCATTCACTCATTCATTCATTCATTCACTCATTCATTCATTCATTCATTCATTCACTTATGCACTTATTGATACATACATGCTTATTTATTCAAAGATACCAAAAACAAAATAAAATACAAAAAATGTCTTCAAAAGGAAAACACGAGGTTATCCCTATAACATTTCCCTTAAGGTGACTCGCTCGAAATGCAAAATGCGCTCATCTGTGACCTGGATGCAATTTCGCAACGGCAAACTTTTGGTCATAACTTCTTTGTTTTTTACTCTATTGCAATAATTCTTTTAGTATCTCCTAGTTGAATGAAGCATGGATTAATAAATAGGAACCGATTTTCTTCGAAATAAATACAGGGGCCAAAATCTGGATTTGCGCAAACCCCTCATTTCATATTGAGGCCCTCCCAGAAAAAAATTGGTTCGTTTTATTTGGCTCAAAATTTGAAAATCGACTTCCTTTGATATAGTCTAGAATATGGCCAAGTTACAAAAAATTCGTCGGAACAGAAACGCTGCAACAGAAATGCCGTCAACTTAGGAGCTTATTGCCACCCGAGATGAAATAAATATTTATTGCGCCTCGAAAAATAATAATCATGGACACCCAATACCAAGAATATGTTGTATAGGCATGCGTTATTTCTTACAGCAAGTTCGACTGCGAATGCTACGGCAAACCATTAAAATTTACTGACTCAGTCTTTAGACCAACATACATGGCGAAAACGCGCTAAATATGTAATATTGCTCTCCTCTTAATTTTACCGAGATTATATATTATTTCCTCCTAAAACATATAACGACAAGAAACTGGTAGTATTGGTGAAACTTACGAACCGGTTTTGGTCACTCTAGGTGTTTTCCTGGTTGATAAACAACTTGTCGAAACTGCGGCATTTGCCCTATTGTCTTGCACGCAGATTTTAGGCTTCGTTGTTTACGAATAGAAATTAAATTTGACAATTCGTCAGGGGAGTAACACCATACCCTGGGGTGTAGTTCTCAGGCATATATGTTCAAATGGAGCCATTGTTTGTGAGTATTCGCCAATTTTATGTCAAGCATACGGTAAAGTCAATTCGGTCCCCCCTGACGAATTGTCAAATTTAATTACCATCGTAAACAACGAAGTCGAAAATATGCGTGCAATGCCGCAGTTTCGACAAGTTGTTTATCAATCAGGAAAACACCTAGGACCACCGTAGATTGACCAAAACCGGTTCGTAAGTTTCACCAATACTACCAGTTTCTTGTCATTATATGAAAAAAATATATGATAAAATATATGATGAAAAAATATATGATCTCGGAAAAATTAAGAGGAGAGCAATATTACATATTTAGCGCGTTTTCGCCATGTGTGTTGGTCTAAAGACTGAGTCAGTAAATTTTAATGGTTTGCCGTAGTATTCGCAGTCGAACTTGCTGTAAGAAATAACGCATGCCTATTTAACATATTCTTGGTGTTGAGTGTCCATGATTATTATTTTTCGAGGCGCAAGTAAAGGAATATTTATAAGAGTTCACTGTTTCATGAATGCATCCATGCATTCATTTATTTGTATATGCATACATGCATTGATTCTTGCATGCATTCATTCGTTTGTGCATGTATGCATTTATTTATCTGAACATGGTTTTTATATTGTTGTTCATTCTCTCTCAGTATGCCACTGGAATCAACATCATTGGGATGCTCCCAGGAACCCTTGCGAGCTCGCCTAATGACAGACTGTTACTGATTGGTTCTCATTACGACACGGTGCGTACGACGTCACACGGTGCTAACGACAATGGCTCGGGCGTGTCCGCCATGTTACAAGTTGCAAAACAAATCGCCACAAGTAGGTGAATTTACTAACGTCATTATCACTATCTTTTTTTGTGAATTTGATTTTGCAAAATCCATGGATCCATTTTTCGCGAGGCGTTATTCTTACAACTTTAGAGATAATTGTAGTTTAAATGCATAAAAATGTACGAACATAAAGCCCGCGCTAGTGAAACTGAAGATACACGCTAAATGGTTGGCCAAACCACCTGAGTTGCCAAATAACATTGCCAAATAAAAATTGTATTGGTCGTGTAAATGAATCTTGTCTCACAATTTCTGAAAGAACTCTTGTGCGGAGACTTGACAAGTGTAATTATTCGTGTTAAACAATGCAACGATAAAAAGTCTTTCTGTTGCGTTACCAAAGACTCCAGCAGTCCGTATTACACCTTTGCTTGAAGAGATGTTAGTCCATTGCAAACTTGATATTTTTTACAGCTGGGTTAATGGAGAGATCGAACGTGGAGAAAGTTTCTTATTTAAGGACTTGATCACCAATCATTTTACCTCCGTACCTCCTACGCGTGATTATAATTTCCTACTTTCTATAGTTTACAGATTTTAAAAATTTTGCACGTAGTTTTAGCATCCTGTTTGTGACGTTTGATTTCGAAGAGTGGGAGGACTGCTCCAATGCAACGCTGTACCCGAAGTGCGCCTGTGGTACAGAGCGCCTGTGGCATTGTGGAAGCGGAGCTTTTGTAAAAATCCTCACTCGCTTTTACAATGGCTCCTTAAAGTCAAACGGAAAGCTCCAGGGAGCGATAATTATGGACACTTTACACAAGAAGAAGAAACGTCGTGAAAAGTGATCTCAAAAGTCAAATCAATGTGATTTGAACATTGGGGGTCCGCCTAGAATGGGGTCTAGGACTCTTTTGCGGTCCGCCTATGGCTATTTCTAGTCTACAATTTTTTTTTTGTAATGTAATTTATTTCTATTTTAGCCATGAATTGTAATAAATAAATAAAAAATAAATAAAGTATGCCAAGGAAGCAAATCAAGCACACACACAAATGTGCAATAAGGCCATGCGTATGATGGACAAAATTAATTCCGTTTTATATAAATTTGAAGATACAAACAGCGACTGACTTTTACGAAATCGTGAATAAAAAGATACGTGTGTACATTTCAACTATCATGAAACTAGCTAAAAAGATTGAATAAACTTTAAATAAACTGCTTGTTCACGCAAAATAAAGGTATTCATGAGCTTCATCTGAAATTAGCATACTTATTAGGTGTTAGCCACTATTAGTAGGTCATTATCATATGGAGTGTGCTTATGCGAAACATCTCTAATGGGTTACATGCTAAAAAATATACGAACATAAAGCCCGTTCTGGTTTCAATATCATCGCCAACGAACGTGGATCGCTAACTTGCTGGACAAACCTTCTGTATTGTTACGGTTTACGTATCTGTTATCGCCTGAACTATTACGGCATATAACAACTTTTTAACCTTGAATCAGTGCCAAATGACAATGTATTGATCGTGCAATTAAATCTTGCCTCGCAATTTCTGAAAGAACTCTTGTGAGACATGAAAAGTTTATTTATTCGTTTCAAACATTGCAACGCAAAAAGTCTCTCTGTTGCATTAACCAAGAGTGTTTATATTCCCAGCTTTTATATTTACTCCTTGCTTGATGGGATGTTAGTCCATTGCAAACTTGATTGAGGTTACCCATTTTTACAGCTGGGTTAGAAAAGAGATCAAAGCTATGCGGAGAAAGTTTCTTATTTAGTTTAAGGGCTTTGATTACCAATCATTTTACCTTCGTACCCTCCATATGATTAATCTTTATTCCACCTTTCTATATTTTCCAGATTTTAAAAACATTGCACGTAGTTTCAGCATCCTGTTCGTGGCGTTTGATTTCGAAGAGTGGGAGGACTGCTCCAAAACAACGCTGAACCCGAAGTGCGCATGCGGTAAAATCGACTGTGGAAGCAGAGCTTTTGTCAGAAACCTCACTCGCTTTTACAATGGCTCCTTAAAGTCAAACGGAAAGCTCCAAGGAGCGATAATTATGGACACTGTGATGAACTACAATGACACTCCTAACTCGCAGATCCTGCCACTTTCAACGAAACAGTTTTTTCCAGAGATTTATGGTCAGATAAAGGCAGATGAATTTCGCGGGAATTTTCTTTCTGTTGTTGGGCGTCAAGTTGATGATGCGACTTTGATGGACGCGTTTCGATATCATTACAATCGAGTGAAATCTGGTAAGAAGCACAGTATTCGCACGTTAAGTAATTGCGCGAATGAAACCAGGGATAGCACACTCATTTTCATTGTCTGATAACTGCGTTTGGTCCCAATTTTTACTGACAGACTCGCAGTTTACTCTTCAGTCTACTTCTGGACCCAAACCATAATAGTGGTGATAATGATATTGGCCTCGATTTCATCTGAGTTTATCTACCTCTCCAAGACGTGAAGGACTAGAGCGCGGTCCCACGTGCATTTAATCCTTCCCTCCCTGCCTCTCTCGCGCACTCCTGAGTCCTACCTACATCACGCACGTCTTTAGTTATTAAATAAATAAATATATAAATAAATAAATAAAACAAGTTCGTTTAACGAGGGTGACACTTAAAAGTCATATGACTGAGAAACCTGTGACTCTCGAATTCAAGGTCGAATTGGAATTTAGAAATGTTAGTTTTTGAAGACGAAGGAAAAACCGGAGAACCCGGAGAAAAAACCCTTGGAGCAAGGATGATAATTAACAACAAACTCAACCCACATATGACGCCGATTCCGGGAATTGAACCCGGGCCACATTGGCGAGAGGCGAGCGCTGCGCCATTCCTGCTGCCCTATTCATTTTTATTAATGGTTATTAATTTTAATATTTTTTATATTTATATCAAAAGTTATTAATTTTCCTCTTTCCCTACCCGCGCATAGATCTGACGAATAAAACTGTGATGTATCGGGTAAACCTTCCATTCCATGACCAGCCTCAAAGACTTCATCCCAATGTGTACTATGCTATTGGTGACTTTTTACGAAGCGATCACCTGCCTTTCTGGAACAGCATCCCTTCTTTGAGCGCCATCTTCCTCAGTGACACCGCTGACCACAGAGGTTACATGGTTTCCTGTTACCATAACAACTGCGACAGTGTCAGTAGGGTGACTCCTGAAATGCTGTAGTTCTTACAGAAGACGACTGACTCCATATTAGCCGTGGCCAACGACGTTACCAAGCTATCGTGTTCACCAATTAAACGTGAGGGATGGACGCTGTTCAGTCAAACCACAGGTAGGATAGAAAGCATAAGCTTGTGACGCACGAACAAGGGCGTCTGTAAAAACTAATGGTTTGGTAGATCATACAACATGGCACCAGAGGCTATAGAAACGCCGACTCGTCCACTGTCGTCTATTTTACTGGAAACGCGGATAATGAAGGGGCGCAAGGATCGGTGGGAATTAAGGAAGAGTAGTAAGAGCTTCTCTATTTCTTTTACAATTCCAACCCATCGACTCCCGTGTCTTGCGATACAACAATGGAAGCAACAGACGGATACGACTGGGGACGAGTCAACTACAAGAGTTTATTTTTTTCTTTTGCACATGGAAACGAGTATTTTTTTAATATCCCGTGGTAAAAATCGCACATAAGGCTTTTTTCACAGACTACGAGCAACAAAAGGCTTCAGTGGAAAATCAGTGTAACAATAATAACTTTGCACTTTTTCTTCTTTCTTTCTTTCTTTCTTTCTTTCTTTCTTTCTTTCTTTCTTTCTTTCTTTCTTTCTTTCTTTCTTTCTTTCTTTCTTTCTTTCTTTCTTTCTTTCTTTCTTTCTTTCTTTCTTTCTTTCTTTCTTTCTTTCTTTCTTTCTTTCTTTTTTTCTTTCTTTCTTTCTTTCTTTCTTTCTTTCTTTCTCCAGATAAGGGTATGAAGGCGTGGGAAGTTGCCTTGCTCGCTGTTGGCATGCTTTTGCTTGGCATGCTAATCGCAGGAGCAGCCGTGGTTTTTTACCTCCGCTGGTACAAGCAAGACACCCCTTTGGTCACAGGCGATCATTTGCAGTCAAGCTTTAACGCTGATGTTGCAAAAAAAGTCTAGTCCGGAACTATCTTGGCTCGTTCGCTGAGGAAAGCAATTGAATAATTATTGTAACCATTTATATTTCGACTAGTAAAACTAAAACTAAAAATCTAAAAACTATTCTAGAGTCGGCGCTATTTTTCTACATGAGAATCAAAGAAAGCGCTAAAAGTGGACCACTTTGAAAAAGAGGTCAGCCTGGGACGAGAGCTGTGACTGTTCATTGGACTGTGGGATCGAAAAGGCACCAAACATTGCGGTGTATCGCCCAGAGTTTCTTGACAAGTGCAATGAAACTATTCTCAAGTTCGTAATCTGGAAGTTATTTCTTTATTTTTAAAACGTTCCATAGTTAATTTTAATGCGCGGAGACTTACCTCAGGCTGCCACTCTCTTTTGAAATGGTCTGAATGTGGTTAAAGAGAGAAAAAGTTTGCACTTTTATCGATTCTCTATAAAATTTCAGCAGACTCAAACTCTGTAAAAGCTTCGACCGTAAAATCGCTAGTTAGTTTAATACACAGTCCACCACTGACAGGATGGTAGGCCTGTGCATACACGTGATTTCTGAGAAATCGATGCAATTTTGCATCACGATTCTCGGAAGCCTTAGTGACGCGTGTCTGAATTCTTGAAAGTGTACTGTTACAAAATTGGTCTATTTTCTGAGAAAGATGCAAATCTGCGCATATGAAGGGTACTACAGGCTAACCAGGCTATGAAAAACCAAATAATAAAAACCCCGGTTTACGGACACCTGCTTCATACGGAAACCCGCTTATTACGGACAGTTTTGTATGTGCCGACGAAACGCCCGCTTAATACGGACACCGGTTAATACGGACAACGGACACTTTTCTGTGACCCGAGTGACACGCTCTCGTACAAAGTTAACCTCGCATTACGGACACTGGTTATCTGTGCACTATATAACTGTATAATTTCATTTGTCACGATTATGTGTTAATTGTACCCTGTTCGGAAGATAAAAGCTTTCTACAATGGGAGTACAGACCAATTAAAGTCACTGACTATTATACATATAAATGATAATGTTAATTGTTATGTTTGGAACAAGAGAAATCTCATTTTGACTACTGTGTATTTGAATGAGGGTAGGATTTCTTCAGTTTGGATTTAGTTACAGTTATTTGGACACTAAACATCGTTCTGTTGCTTTAAATTGTATGATTTAGTCTTTGTGGTGATAAAACTTGTGTCCCTGACGTTTTTTCTTGAAGCCCGCTTAATACGGACACTTTGGACACTTTGGCGTGTCCCTTCAGTGTCCGCTTTAACTGGGTTTCACTCTTTGTAACTGAAGTAGCGGGAAACGAGATTTTTGACCTGCAAAATAAGAGCAATCTGCAAAAATTATAATGTTCATAATTTACATGTCAATCCATTGCCAAGGTTGACCCTGCCCTCCCCTCCCTTCTCTTCATGACTTAAAGACCCGTTGTCACTTTCCGTGATGCATTGCGGCAGTAATGGGCTCCTCACTCCACCGTAGGAAAAAAGATGGCGGCTGTTCATTTTACCACAATACCTTGCGGACCTAACACAGCACATACGGCACAAAGAAAGCCAAATTTTTACAATATTTGTTCCTGTACTAAGGACAATGTGTAGACTAGGTTTGAAGATTTTATAAGTTTTCTTTACATTTTTATTAACGTTGTTAAGGTTTTTGTGCGCTAAGAATTATGGGTAAATGTACCAGTCGCCATCTTTTTTCCTACCGAGGATTGCGGACGTTTTCGAATTTCTTGGTCCATAAGAACCGTTTTGTGGCGGGGAAGTTTGATTTCTTAAAACATCCGTTTACATCGGGGAATCTGTATCGTCTATTAACTTCAAGATGATTTCTTTCAAATATTTAGTTCATATTCAAGGCAATGCATCTGGTTTTTGTATGTTTTCTTTTATTTTCCATCGTTACTAGTACGTTTTCTAGGGAGGCTCGAGGCGGCTGTCAAGAAACGAGAACCTTCAGAAGCTTTGGCTGTAGTTAAGATTTAGCTTCGAATCTTTTCATTGTAAGTTTTTAGAACACTCATTTTCTACAAAATGTGAGTTGACATTTGAATCTTACCATCGATGCATGACCGATCGACCGGAATGAAAAAATGCTCCCTGGCCGATGTATTACAGTGCGGCTACTGTTACCGGGGTCACCCAGACAAAGTTAACCAATCACAAAGCAGAACGGGGACAATAGATTCCAACATTTTTAACTTCAGCCAATAAAATGTCGAGTACAGAACAATGAAATTTCAACTTGTTCACTCGTGAAGCTTATGTTGAATGAAGCTTTAGCTAGCGTTGACGTTTCGATTTAAAAGTTTAAGTAGTTTCACATACTACATGAATGAATGTCAAAAGTGTCATGCAATTGAGCGAGAACTGATTTCAAACTGTATGAAAGCAGTGAACGCGACGCCGTATGTTTGGGCAAATTGCGTGGCGGATTTAAATTCTCGGAAAAAATAACAACTCAATCGCCGGCTGTTTGCAAATGTTTCAAGGCACACTGCCAGCGTAGCATATATAAGCATTTATTTTCTAACCGTTTGAAAAAGAGCGGCTCCTTTATTTCAATTATTTTTATTGAATTGTCGTCAGAATTTTTTCCGTTGCAGATTTTCTTTGCGGTTTGAGCACTAGATGGGTTTCTTTAATCTCCCAAGGCGGTCGTAACGGTTTTGAAGAAATCATTTTGGTGAAAGTATTAAAAGTCTATAGTTGTATATACCGAAAAATAGAAATAATTATTAACCAAACCTCGAACTCTGTGAAAAACAAATATTCTAGTCCGGCGGTTAAGTTTTTTTTTGACATGAATTCATCTCGAGGGAGTTGGATTTACTGTTTTGAATCGTTGGAAAATTATAATAACTCAACTGGCGAACCGCTGTAATATCGATGGATTTTCCGGCAGTGAGAAATATATGATGAAGAATGCGCCGTTTCTATATGACCGATACTCTTTTTCTGCAGTTTTGAATTTCTCTTTTACTTAATTTTATTTCAGCTTAATCCGCCGACTGCCGGAACCCAACGCGTGGAACTCAAAGCGCATAAAACTTAATCAGAGGCGGCTGACAAGCCGTGTTTTCGTTGTTTTCAAATCCGTACGTCACTTTTACTGGTACTTATGCAGTTAAGAATGTATTCTTTCGCTGGCGTCAAGTGTATTTATTTTCCAACCCGCCGTTGACGCCGTAGAGAAAACTTGAATCTGTTACGAGCGAACAAATTATTTGAAATCCACCACCAGTATGGTGGCCCATCATTATCACTCCATTTTTTGCTATGAAAATTGAAATGCATGTGATATTTCGCATTCATAATGAATTTCATTTTAAGTTTCTTTTTTAATTTCAAGTTTAATTTAAAATGAAAACTGAATTTTCATTTCATTTGTTATTTCACCTGCATTTGCAAAGTCATATTAAACATTATTATTATTTTCAGAGCGAAATACAATCATGAAATATATTATTTTTTAAAGGTTAATGTTAAAAGTGTTCATGAAAAAAAAAAGATATAACCATCAGTTGCTGAAGGAAACAAAAATTAAAAATTAAAAAATCGAACGGACCAGCGTTATCATTTCACGCGGTAAGGACTGGGGCTGGGTTGGCTTTTTCAAGATGGCGGCCGTGTTGTGATCGGCTGTGAATTCGTAGCCTGCAGAACAGGCGTTATTTTTTTAAGCGTTTCAGGCGAGCGCGGTAGGCGAGCGCGGTAGGCGAGCGCGAAGCGCGACGCGAGCGCGGAGCGCGAGGAGAGAAAAAAATAACGCCTGTCCGCACACCATTGTTTGTGCCCTTCCGCCCCCATACACACCCCCAAATCACCAACCATCATAACGCAAAACGGCCTATTTTGGCCCCATATGGTGCGAGAGCCAAACCGACCACCGGCGAAGGTATAAAATGTCCTGATGGTTCTGCGCCGAACATACGCCAGCTACTCAAAAGAAAGCATTTGCAGAAGACTTGGAGATTCTGGTGTCCGAAACTGTGAAGCGTTCCAGTTCTGTGACAAGTTTTCGGCAACCCATTAGGGAAGACCGTAAAGGAGCCAAGATCTGTGAAATTTTATCCCAGCTTGGACTTCATGTCGAAGAGTCACACGCGTAAAATGGCAAGCACGCACGACTTTACATGTAATCTTATGCTTTTTAATGCCATTTGCTCCTTCTATTTGTTTTGAACGAGTGTACATTTAGCTTGTTTTGGAGGGTTTTGGTGCTGACCGATGGAACTTTTGTAAAAAATGCCGCGTGCATGCAATGGTCGGAAGGTCAAATCTGTCTATTGTGATTTACTGTAGTTTTTGTTCTCGATAAATTATGAGCATTCTTTTTTTCATTGCGGTTAGAGTGTTGCTTTCGGCATGTTAGTTATATATACGAAAGATTTTCACTTCTTCTCTAAAATGACAGGATCTGAAATGAGATGTCGCCCATGCATGTCACTCTTCTATCTTGTCATGTTTTTGTCACGCTGGGCCCAGCTATTTTAGTTTTCGTTGGAATTGTCACGAAAATCGATCTGTAGATTCAAGCTTAGCAGAGAGAGATGTCGCTTTAAAAGTTAGCTATTCATTTTGTAGAGAATTGAAGTTTACGTGAGGTTTGTGAATTGAAGTTTACGTGAGCTGTGATTTCATTATCGGTTCCGCTTCGCCGGTCTAGTGTCTGTTTTGTTTACGCCGTTATTATGTGTCATACCATTATGATCACATGATATCGAGCAGCCAATTGGATAGCCGCGTTCATATACAGCTGTTTCGAGAAAGGTTGTCGGAAAAAAGCGCAAAAGTGCACGCGACAATCCCGAAAAATAATATGGGATATGATTACTGAATTTTAATAAGTCAAATAAATACATGAAACCCGCGATGACTCGTCCGTACAGGAACAATCTTAGATGGCGGGCCATTTTTAGGATATAGCGTGGATGACTACCCACAATACCTTTCTGGATTGTCGCGTGCACTTTTACGCTTTTATGAACGCCGGAACAGTACGAACAATGGTGTGCGGACAGGCGTTATTTTTTTTCTCCCCTCGCGCTCCGAGCTCGCCTCGCGCTTCGCGTTCGCCTCGCGCTTCGCGTTCGCCTGCCGAGCTCGCCTGAAACGCTTAAAAAAAATAACGCCTGTTCTGCAGGCTAGTGAATTCGTGGATATCGATATTTCTGTAGGTATGGCCTCGAAGAGTGAATGGAAAGAGGATAATCAATTGGAGCACCATATGGACTAAGAAAGTACGTTAGCCAAAATTTAAAAAGATCAGAAATTCTTGACTTTGTGTAGAGAGATTTTTCTGAATATACTTGGAGTACAGCAACCCTGGACCGACGTCTTCACCACTTCTGTATATATTATATAAATAGACCCTTCCACGGTTTTTTCCAACTTTTGATACTGGCCATGTAGCGGGAATCTAATGACACTGCTGGAAAGAGCACCTCAAAATTAGTAAAATCGCCAAGTTTGTGAGTCGTATCTTGTAAAATCGCAAAGTTATAGCTTCGCAAAGTCGGGAAATTTTACAGACGTTTGTATGCTGGGGGGCACAAACTTGCCCCCCAGCATACAAACGTCTGTAAAATTTCCCGACTTCGCGAAGCTATAACTTTGCGATTTTACAAGATACGACTCACAAACTTGGCGATTTTACTAATTTTGAGGTGCTCTTTCCAGCAGTGTCATTAGATTTTTGCTACATGGCCAATATCAAAAGTTGAAAAAACCGTGGAAGGGTCTAGTTATGACATCACAGTTGCAGCAGTGTCAGATGCTGTCCAGAAAGAGTTGGAGGGACCGGGACAATTGTTAGGCTATAGAGTAATGAATTAGAAGCTGAGAACAGAGCACGTCATCTTGTTTACAACGTGATGGCTGAATTGGATCCCGAAGGAAAAGGGAAGCTTCACACCTGAAGGACCGTTATGGGTGGTTTCCTTAGACGGTCATGACAAACTATGTGGTTATCAAAACTCCACATTTCCGTTGGGTGTATACGGCTGTATTGACACATTCTTGTATGCTACTCAAATTCTAACCCTAAATTCTAACCTTCGGTATCTATTTGAATCAGAGATGCTGCCGAGGAATCTAAGAGTTGACAGAGGAACAGAAACTGGGAAAATGGCCACCATCCACGTGTTCCTTTTAAACCAGCATGAGATTATGGCTGATCCCACTGATTCCATTATTTACGGTCCCTCAACAAGCAACAAAATAGAGCGATGGTGGCGTGAACTGCATGAAAGATTAGAGAAGTTCTTCAAAGAACAACTGACAGTGCTTTTAAGAGGAAGAGAATATGACCTACATGTTGCACTTGACAGACAACTGCTTGCTTATGTCTTTATACCAATTGTCCAGGACCCTACCGATTTCTTTTTGAACATAACATTTCCTTTATTGTTCTCATGAGTTGTAGTTTTGATCAAGTAGTGACAATATAGTTGCAATTTCATGCTGGTCCCTGCTGGGCTTAAAAGGTTAATGACCATTTTAAATGAAAATAGGTAGCCCACTTTTCTTGGGCACCTGCCCACAAGGGTGACTTGATTATTTATCTTTAGTCATGGCAACCCTCCTGGTACACCCAGTAAAGCAGGATTTCTATTTCCATGTACATAGTCATCACAGGACCTTGGCTGGCTGACAAGGCTATTTTCAGTTTTCTTTTAACTGACGCTGAACTGGAAGACATTTTTTTGTGAATAAAAGCATAGTTCAGTTGGGTACATCCTATAATGTTTTTGCCGTTGAGTACTTAAAAATAATGTTACATTTCTCAGCTAATAGAATTTGGTACCTGCAAAAAATTGTATGTGAAATTTCTATGAACTTCAGGAGCGGATCCAGGAATTTCTGAAAGGGGGGGGGGTCCGGGTGCATGTTCCCCGAAAATTTTTTCCGATTTTACCCTCTAAAACGCCATTTCCGGCATTCCTGAGAGTCAAAATTAAAGGGATAGTATCACGAGGTTCCACGCGCGGCACTGTTCACTATTCTTGCACCGGAATTTTGGACATATCACTGTTAAAAGTGATTTTTTCTTTCTTTTGGTTATCAAACGGATTTTTTGATTCAACAAATACCTCCACTTCTCAACGGCCTTTTTGAATTTGCGGAATCAAACTTGGAAAGTGGGCCGACGTTTTCAAGTTTCGACCTCGTGATACTATCCCTTTAAGTCAAAAACTTGACAATCAGTCAATTGGTGGAAGTGAAACTACGTATAAAACAATTTAATTCTATTTTTTTATGAACCACATGGGAGAAACAGGTCTGATGGCGGATCCAGGGGGTCCGCACCCCCCCGACCCTCCCCCTGGATCCGCCACTGAACTTAGAGGTTCTTAGACACTGAACTTTCCCTTTTGGCCGTAGTTGGATGCAACATCTAACAGGCCTTTTACAGCAGTTAGTTAGACAGAAAAGCATTATACTTACAGCTGGAGCTACATAAATTAAGAAATACAAAAAACACAAGTCCAGTTTTCAGATGAATTACTGTAAGGTTGAGATTTAACGACCCATTGAACGGCCCTTGATTTTTAGAAAGAGGTGCATGGTGACCTGGCCATGCATCTTTTCGTTAAAATCATAAAATTCAAACAAAGTCTAAATTGTAACGTAAACACAAAATCGTGCATTTCAAGAAATGGTACTATGTACTAGTTCTAGGTTTCATAATCAGATTTTCGAGAATTTTCAGAATTTCATACAATGATGCAAACAACAACAATTAAAAAACAACAATAGTCTTTCGGCGTCTAACACAGATCTCCACGGCAAGGAGGTGAAGGCGTGGAAATATGTCAACTACAGTCTTTCCGAAATCAGTATCAATCGCCCACCTCTTAAGAGCTGGAAAGTTGGCAATACAGCCGTATACACCCAACGGAAATGTGGAGTTTTGATAACCACATAGTTTGTCATGACCGTCTAAGGAAACCACCCATAACGGTCCTTCAGGTGTTAAGATTCCCTTTTCCTTCGGGATCTAATTCAGCCACTACGTTGTAAACAAGATGACGTGCTCTGTTCTCAGCTTCTGATTTATTACTCTATAGCCTAACAATTGTCCCGGCCCCTCCAACTCTTTCTGGACAGCATCTGACACTGCTGCAACTGGGATGTCATAATTTATAAAATATATACCGAAGTGGTGAAGACGTCGGTCCAGGGTTGCTGTACTCCAAGTATATTCAGAAAAATCTCTCTACACAAAGTCAAAAATTTCTGAACTTTTTAAATTTTGGCTAACGTACTTTCTTAAGTCTTGCTCCAATTGATTATCCTCTTTCCATTCACTCTTCGATGCCATACCTACAGAAATATCGATATCCACGAATTCACGGCCGATCACAACACGGCCGCCATCTTGAAAAAGCCGACCCAGCCCCAGTCCTTACCGCGTGAAATGATAACGCTGGTCCGTTCGATTTTTTTTCATTTTTTATTTTTTTCCTTCAGCAACTGATGGTTATATCTTTTTTTTATTTCATCGACACTTTTAACATTAACCTTTAAAAAATAATATATTTCATGATTTTATTTCGTTCTGAAAATAATAATAATGTTTAAAATGACTTTGCAAATGCAGGTGAGATAACAAATAAAATGAAAATTCAGTTTTCATTTTAAATTAAACTTGAAATTAAAAAAGAAACTTAAAATGAAATTCATTATGAATGCGAAATATCACATACATTTCAATTTTCTTTGTAAAAAAAGGAGTGATAATGATGGGCCACCATACACCAGCACTTTTATTTGTGTAGACACACGGTACAGCAGTCGCATTCCATATTTTCACACAGTTTGGAGTTTCTCTTTCATTTGAATCGCCGACATAAAATTCCAAATCATGCTGTTAAAACAAGTCAAGTTCAAACGGGATGGAATCGAAGTTAATTGAAAATCCAACGCTGTACAGTCAAAACTTGTGTTGATCTGTTTTCATGGCGAACGAACAAGTTGAAATTTCATTGTTCTGTACTCGACATTTCATTGGCTAAAGTAAAAAATGTTGGAATCTATTGTTTTCGTTCTGTTTTGTGATTGGTTAACTTTGTCTGGGTGACCCCGGTAACAGTAGCCGCACTGTAAAACTCTGACAAAAAAAGCTCAAAACTTCTGAGTTCGTCTCGGTGTAAAAACCTGTGACTTTTTTCTTTGTCTCAGTGTACCATTGTTTTCTTACGGTTTTCGTTGTTTAACGTCACCCGTGAGTTTGGCAGGTTTTTACACCGAGGATGAGCCAAATTACTTCTCGGCTCGCCGGCGGAGTCGTTTTTGCCAGCATCTATGTGAAATATTCCTTGGAAGTTGAAGGAGGTTTTTACCGTCGCTAGCCGTCGATTTTTTTCGATGCAAACTTTTTGAAGCCGATAAAACTTCCTTCGCCAGCGGAGCTCACTAATTATGCCCGATGCAAATCAGATACGCCGACAGAACAGCCAACAAAATACAAACACTTCTTGGCTCGCTGGAGGTTTCGTTTTAAGCGGCATCGACGCGTGTCTGAACTCTTAGAAGTGTTACTAAATTTGTCTATTTTCTCAGAAAGTTGCAGATTTGCCCATATGAAGGGTACTACAGTGTGGCTAACCAGTCTATGAAAAACTAATAATAAAAATAACTAGATTACTTTGTAATTGAAGTAGCGTTGTTATACTGAAGTGTGGAAAACGAGACTTTTGACCTGCAAAACAAGAACATTCTGCAAAAATTATTATGTCCATAACTTGTATGTCAATTCATGCCAATGTTGTTTCCGCCCTCCCCTCCCTTCTCCTTCGTTAAAATGATCACTGATTCAAACCGTAGAAGCCCAGGAGGTCCAGACGGCTGTGAATTTAAAATTATCATGGCGAGTGTCAGGGCTTTGCTGTTTCTGTGCGTTGTTATTTCTATCCTCTTCTCAGGTAAGATTATCGCATTCGTCGTTTCATTCCGGTTATTTTAAAGCTCTTCCTGTTTTAGTTTATTCTGTATTGTTCTGTTTTCTTCAATACAATCTATACTTTAGAAATTAAGCTTAAACAGGTCCAGACGGATTTGGACTGAAAATACGCACGTGCAGTTGAAAAAACAGTGAAAAAAGCCTAATTCAACACTTTGACCAACCCACTGCCGTTTCTGATCACTTCACTCTTGTCGAACATTCAATGAACGATGTAGAACTCATCCTTAGAGAACTCATAACCTCAATTTATTCTAATCACACATCGGCAGAGTGCATATATGTAGATCATGTACAATTGTACAAATCGTAAGTAAACTCTAAACCGACTCAGGTTCTGAAATTTTAAATTACTTTTCCACGAAACTATTTGTTAGAATGACAAATCATTTAATGTTGTTTGGGAAAAGCTAACGTGAAAGCACAGGTGTCTGTATGTTATGATTAATCCGTTGTGTCTATAGCTTGCTTTTATAAATAATTTAGTACTGAATGCAGGCAATAATTTATACGTCTCATGTTCATGGGCCGAAAATCCTGAATCCTTATCGTTGTCCTTTTGTTGGCTTGTTATAATACAATAGTAATCTTTTACATCAGAAATTAAATAAATTATATTTTTGCAGCTAGCCGACGCACTGAATCGAGTGAAATAAATTGCAACTGGCAAAATAATCAATAATTCACATCGATAATTCAAGTTTGCTAGCGTCTTTTTTTGATGTTAAAATTATTTTGTTTCACCAACTCTCTAAAAATATCAGTGGTTCAACTACAAAATATCGATACTGTTGTGTAATGCCATAATTTAAAACTGCTCTTCACCCTTTTCCGCATCGCATGCATATGGAAAGCGCTAAATGTTCGTTACGTCACTGCTCTTTCTTGTGGTGGTAAATTTGTGAATGATTCAGTGTTTTTAGCCAAAATTTCACCGTTTTACCCGCGATGAAACAACATTTTTTCTAACTGAAATTAGATACAATATTGTAGTGGTTGTCCAAAAACACTCAAAAGGCTTCGACCTCATTGATCACGTCATTTTAATTGAAGACCTGGGTGGACTGGAAGTTCATTCTGCGCTCCTAACCTGGATCGCTGCATTCTTGACCAACCGACAGTAGGCTGTTAGAATTGGAGGAACTTTATCTGATTGGAAAACACTAAAAGGAGGATCCTTACCCAAAGGGACCAAACTAGGAGTCATTCTCTTTTCGGTTATGACGAATAAGGTGTTGTCCGACTGGCGCTTACGGATTAACCCTTTCACCCTTTTCACTTTTTAAAAAAGGGTATTTTTTACCGTTTAATCGGTTTTTTGGGAGCAACATGGCCAAATGTCAATAAACATTGCTACAAAAGCAATTTGCTACACTCGCGCTACAGTATGAACTAGATTCCGTCTTGAAAAGTGTAATATTTAGGTTTATTTTCCCTTTTTTTCCCCTTTCTTCTCTTCCTATCTTCTACTCTCTATTACCTTTCTATCGGCCGAAAAAGGTTTGGCGTAAGCGCTAAAAACGCTGGAAATGAAACATTGTTCAATTGCAGGTGTAATGACCTAATTTACCACCTAATTTTGCACCAATATTTGAACATGTTTTTTTCGAATAGCTCTGCTAGAATTTGCCATATTCAAAGTGGAGGCACGTGTGCATGGATCTATCCTCGCTGTATTAGTTGAGCATCAAAATTATCTGGCAACGTACAAATTGATGACGTCACAAGTGGTGCAATGTCTGCTGCTCCAAATGTCGACAAAAGTCGACTTTGGCAGCGAAAGTGTTAAATTCGTAGACGATACATCAGCTCTGGAGATTTTCCCCAGGAACTCCATTAGTTTTTTGAACACTTCTGTATCTGACATCCATAATTTCTCAATAGCCCATAATATGAAATTAAATCCAACTTAGTGCAAAGAAATGCTTATTAAACTTTTTACATAATTCCAACTTTTTGCTAAGACAAATCTCAATAGGCAATAATGTAATAGAACGTGTGACGAGCTACAAGATCTTAGGAGTTTTTATGGACAGTGACGTGTGGCGCGTGGACCTTGGGCGTCAGCCCGAGGGAAAGAAAAAATAAGAGACTGCACTGTTTTCTTACTAAAAACGCGACGCCCGGCACTCAGGCGTCGGAGCAATTTCCTCGGGCTGACGCCCTCGATCCATGCACCACGCGGCCTCGCCGCTCGCGCGCGTGCTCGCTCAACTTATCTGTATGGGCGTTTACAATGGCGAGCCGAAGGCGAGCCATTGTAAACGCCCAAACAGATCGGACGCGAATATTTCATCTTACTTGTAAAATGAAACAATGAGTAGAGATCTGTATGAAAAGTTAATGAATACTAATTAGCTAAGCGGGTGTTTGTATCAAAAGTTTATTCTACTGTTTAATAATTCATCAACTCAGTTGATTTGTATTGGGGTTTACAAAGGTATACATGTGACTCAAATACTGCCTATTTATTGGTCATAACTGTTATGAATTATTAATGAATTTTACAAAAGAAAAAATAAGAGACGGCTCGCAGTCTACATCGCATGTGGATACATTTCCTCACGCACTCGTTTCCACACCGGATTAGGATTTTCCTAAAGAAACGCGCGCTAAGAAATAGCTATATATAGAATATGTGGATATTCCCCTTTTTTTGACATGACAGCTGCCACTCAAGGTAACAAGGAAAGCGACCAGAGCTCATCCCTTATGTCGTTCCTCGAACATTTCAATCAGAATCGACACCACGTGACCAACCCTGAAGGAAAACAGAAGGCACGTGACTTTATCAAGAAAACATTTAAGGATCTGGGACTGATCACGTGGTCAGAGGCATTTAAGCCAGAGTTCCCTCAGGTAAAGTGATAATGCTTTCGTGCAGGTTAGTCAGATTAATGTAAATGATTATTTTGGGTTCAACGCGTTTATTTTCGTTTTACCCGAAAACAATGGCCGCCTTTTGCATGCAATACACGAATGAGATAAAAAAAATAGAAACAGTAGAATATATTTACCCGATCTTTCGGTTTGCAGAACAAACCTTCTACGGGGGCTAGAAAAGAGAAATGAATACAGATATAAAAGGAACGTTACATATAAGACTTTTGAAATCTGACATAACAGAAAATAATTGATTGGCGGGTAGAAACTAAATGTCTCTTAATTAAGTTCACCACGTCTACTTATACCACGATGATCGAGTGTCATCGCTTGATCTACAAGATGAACCTGACTAAGTCACGGTTGTTGTGAATGAGTTCCAAGCCGCTATTATATACATGAATGTATGTCCAGCATAGTGAATGTGGTGAGAAAATGGGAAATCGTGCATCAACAGCAATGTCATTCAGTCTCATTCATTCATTCATTCATTCATTCACTCATTCATTATTCATTCACTCATTCATTCATTCATTCATTCATTCATTCACTTATGCACTTATTGATACATACATGCTTATTTATTCAAAGATACCAAAAACAAAATAAAATACAAAAAATATCTTCAAAAGGAAAACACGAGGTTATCCCTATAACATTTCCCTTAAGGTGACTCGCTCGAAATGCAAAATGCGCTCATCTGTGACCTGGATGCAATTTCGCAACGGCAAACTTTTGGTCATAACTTCTTTGTTTTTTACTCTATTGCAATAATTCTTTTTGTATCTCCTAGTTGAATGAAGCATGGATTAATAAATAGGAACCGATTTTCTTCGAAATAAATACAGGGGCCAAAATCTGGATTTGCGCAAACCCCTCATTTCATATTGAGGCCCTCCCAGAAAAAAATTGGTTCGTTTTATTTGGCTCAAAATTTGAAAATCGACTTCCTTTGATATAGTCTAGAATGTGGCCAAGTTACAAAAAATTCGTCGGAACAGAAACGCTGCAACAGAAATGCCGTCAACTTAGGAGCTTATTTCCACCCGAGATGAAATAAATATTTATTGCGCCTCGAAAAATAATAATCATGGACACTCAATACTGCTCAATACCAAGAATGTGTTGTATAGGCATGCGTTATTTCTTACAGCAAGTTCGACTGCGTGCTACGGCAAACCATTAAAATTTACTGACTCAGTCTTTAGACCAACATACATGGCGAAAACGCGCTAAATATGTAATATTGCTCTCCTCTTAATTTTACCGAGATTATATATTATTTCCTCCTAAAACATATAACGACAAGAAACTGGTAGTATTGGTGAAACTTACGAACCGGTTTTGGTCACTCTAGGTGTTTTCCTGGTTGATAAACAACTTGTCGAAACTGCGGCATTTGCCCTCAGTTGTCTTGCACGCAGATTTTAGGCTTCGTTGTTTACGAATAGAAATTAAATTTGACAATTCGTCAGGGGAGTAACACCATACCCTGGGGTGTAGTTCTCAGGCATATATGTTCAAATGGAGCCATTGTTTGTGAGTATTCGCCAATTTTATGTCATGCATACGGTAAAGTCAATTCGGTCCCCCCTGACGAATTGTCAAATTTAATTACTATCGTAAACAACGAAGCCGAAAATTATGCGTGCAATGCCGCAGTTTTGACAAGTTGTTTATCAATCAGGAAAACACCTAGGACCACCGTAGATTGACCAAAACCGGTTCGTAAGTTTCACCAATACTACCAGTTTCTTGTCATTATATGAAAAAAATATATGATAAAATATATGATGAAAAAATATATGATCTCGGAAAAATTAAGAGAAGAGCAATATTACATATTTAGCGCGTTTTCGCCATGTGTGTTGATCTAAAGACTGAGTCAGTAAATTTTAATGGTTTGCCGTAGTATTCGCAGTCGAACTTGCTGTAAGAAATAACGCATGCCTATTTAACATATTCTTGGTGTTGAGTGTCCATGATTATTATTTTTCGAGGCGCAAGTAAAGGAATATTTATAAGAGTTCACTGTTTCATGAATGCATCCATGAATTCATTTATTTGTATATGCATACATGCATTGATTCTTGCATGCATTCATTCGTTTGTGCATGTATGCATTTATTTATCTGAACATGGTTTTTATATTGTTGTTCATTCTCTCTCAGTATGCCACTGGAATCAACATCATTGGGATGCTCCCAGGAACCCTTGCGAGCTCGCCTAATGACAGACTGTTACTGATTGGTTCTCATTACGACACGGTGCGTACGACGTCACACGGTGCTAACGACAATGGCTCGGGCGTGTCCGCCATGTTACAAGTTGCAAAACAAATCGTCACAAGTAGGTGAATTTACTAACGTCATTATCACTATCTTTTTTTGTGAATTTGATTTTGCAAAATCCATGGATCCATTTTTCGCGAGGCGTTATTCTTACAACTTTAGAGATAATTGTAGTTTAAATGCATAAAAATGTTCGAACATAAAGCCCGCGCTAGTGAAACTGAAGATACACGCTAAATGGTTGGCCAAACCACCTGAGTTGCCAAATAACATTGCCAAATAAAAATTGTATTGGTCGTGTAAATGAATCTTGTCTCACAATTTCTGAAAGAACTCTTGTGCGGAGACTTGACAAGTGTAATTATTCGTGTCAAACAATGCAACGATAAAAAGTCTTTCTGTTGCGTTACCAAAGACTCCAGCAGTCCGTATTACACCTTTGCTTGAAGAGATGTTAGTCCATTGCAAACTTGATATTTTTTACAGCTGGGTTAATGGAGAGATCGAACGTGGAGAAAGTTTCTTATTTAAGGACTTGATCACCAATCATTTTACCTCCGTACCTCCTACGCATGATTATAATTTCCTACTTTCTATACTTTACAGATTTTAAAAAGTTTGCACGTAGTTTTAGCATCCTGTTTGTGGCGTTTGATTTCGAAGAGTGGGAGGACTGCTCCAATGCAACGCTGTACCCGAAGTGCGCCTGTGGTACAGAGCGCCTGTGGCATTGTGGAAGCGGAGCTTTTGTAAAAAACCTCACTCGCTTTTACAATGGCTCCTTAAAGTCAAACGGAAAGCTCCAGGGAGCGATAATTATGGACACTTTGATGAACTACAACGACACTCCCAACTCGCAGAGCCTGCCACGTTCAATGGAACAGTTTCTTCCAGAAATTTATGGTCAGATAAAGGCAGATGAATTTCGCGGGAATTTTCTCTCGGTTGTTGGGCGTCAAATTGATGATGCGACTTTGATGGACGCGTTTTGGTATCATTACAATCGAGTGAAGTCTGGTAAGAAGCCGTTATTCACACGTTAAGTAACTGCGCGAATGAAAAAATGGATAACGCACTCAGTCATTTCCATTGTCTGATAACTGCGTTTGGTCCCAAATTTTACTGACAGATTCACAGCTTACACTTTAATTAGTTAGCCTGCGAGCAAGCTCTCGGGCTCTGCTCTGAGGTGTCGTTGCTCGCAGGCTACATTTCAGTCTGCTTTCTGTAGAGAATACATAAACCAAGACCATATAGTGGTGGTGATATGATATTGGCCGCGACTTCATCTGAGTTTATCTCAAGACTTGAAGGACCTTCCCTCTCTACCTCCCTCTCGTACTACTGAGTCTTACCTATATATAGCACGCACCATCCAGGCCTTATGTACGTCTTATAGGGACAGTGCATGTCCCGGCTGATAAATCGTGTTTTCATGACTATGGCCAGAAACTTGCTTTAAGCTTTTTCGTCTATCTTGAAATAGGAAGAAACCGAACGCCAAAAGTGTTGAACGCAGAGGAATATTAAAGTGCCTATGAAATGAAATTTATTTTTTGATGTATCGAAAGTTTCACCTTTTTAGACCTTGGAATAAAAGGTTTAAAGTGTTAGGGACGATGCGAAATGCTTTTTTTATGGTCTCAAAGTTAGGTTGTTGGCGCTAAAAAGTGGCTCCAATTTGTGCGCGGCCAAAACCAGTGTCATATTACACTGTGACGTAAATAGTTGTACAAACTGCTGCGGGAATATAGAGAACAAGAGAGCTGACAAGAGACGTCGCTAGAGGTGGACCAATATTATGTGGCGAGCGGACTCAAACATACGAGATATTAGAATTCTTCGATAACAGAGGGTGTAACAAAGCTTTATTTTGCTCCAGAGGAAAATAGGCCGGCGAAATACACGAAATTTGTTCGTCGACATCGGAAAGGGTACGTCAAGCGATGTTGTTTTCAATGAAAGCGCTTATTGTTAAGATTAATATTATTTTGCAAAAGAAAATAACATTCCGGCCGGTGAGGCCGTTTAATCAAGCATAATTTTCCCAATCCATATCCTGTTTGGAAGTTCCTTCAAGCCTCGGCTCGATTGGAGAGCCGTCGAAGTCAGTGAGGCCTACAAAAATATACTGACTCGATCGGCACTGACTGGTGAGTAATATAAATGTTTATACGGTATTCCGAATTATAAAATTCAAAGTACAGCGACGCAAGTGTTCACTGGAAGGCGTCTATTCTACGGAACATCTATCAAAAATCTACACGTACAAATGCGTAAGACTATTCGAAACAAAATACATCGCTGAATCATTGCGTGTTCGATCAGATCAATTTTTATACAATGAAATATAAATCAGACATAAATGTAAACACAATACTTTGAACTCACTTACAAGCCGCCAAGTGGTTAAAATTTCCAGAAACGATCAATCGCTGGCAAGACACTGAACTAAGAAGCATAATTATTACGTATATACTTGAGTTCAAACATTTTGAATAAATAAATAAAAAAATACGCTATCAAGGCACCTTGCCGCTAAAAATACACCATTCACATTAAATTCAGCAAGCCGCCTGAAAAACACCACCTCGGATATGCATAACATATCAGTATAATTTAGAAACTTTCAACTAGCAAGCCGCCAAGACATATCCTTCGCATTGAAAAAAGAACTTTAAGTAGACGAGCGAATTGCCAAGCCGATAAAATTAGTTCATAACCTCCACGCGCGATCAATGAACTTCAGAGAAGAACGGCCGAGTCGCTAATGCGCTAATATCATGATTGTTTGTACTACAAATATATCGTTCGCGTTCGATAAACGCTAGTCAACGAGCCACTAAAAAGAAATAACAAAAATGCCTCTGCGTTCAATAAGCTTACAACTCAACTGGCGAACCACTGAGACGCTGTGCTACTGAAATGTATACCTTTCACGTTCAATAATCTAAATGATCAAACTCCGTCTTCTTCATGTTCACTTCCTTCGCTCAATCAGCACAGTCGGTTCGTCTCGCTACGGCAAAACTACAGTGGACACGATCATTTCAGTTGATCAAGAGTGATCCGAAACTGATCCTCTTCACCTTCAGAGGACTGTAAAGAAACAAATTAGGCGCTGTCTGACATTTGTACAGCCAAAAACGTTGGCAAAATGACCATCACGCTAAAGGATTCCAAGGGAATTATAGCGTAAACAAACCAATGTGTCATACTATTTACGTAATTTACGTCATCACGCACGCCCACTCGCCCCCAGGCTCTCCAAAAATTGGAGCCACTTTTCAACCGGAGTGACGCATCTTCGAGGGGCTATAAAACCGATTTTCTTTCTTTTCCTCGGGAAATGATTATTGTTTTCGTTCTTTGGACATTATAAACTAATGAAAAACGAAGAAAAAAAATTCATTTCATAGGCACTTTAACTAAGAGACAAATAACGGCTAAAACTGCCACTGAGTCAACAAGGATGGCAATTTTGATTCACGCTTGACCGCCTGTCACGAAATCAAATTTGATGGACTGTAGTCCACTTCCATCCTGGTAATCTTGCACTTGATCTTCAAACTACTGCTTCTGTTTTGCTCTATAGAATCTTTTTATCCAATTAAGTTGTATATTTTTTGGCGATATAACATGAAAATAAGGTAAACAAAAAGTTTGTCCCTTCCTTTAATGGCTCCGTCAATTCCAAGCCCGCTCATCCCCCCCCCCCCCCCCCCCCCCCCCCCCCCCGCCCGGGCATTTGTCGGGCATTTGTCGGGCATTTGTCTTTTTTTAAAAAAAAAGTTGCAAATGCGCCACGGTGGGGTTAGCTTATATGTACAAATCCCCACGGTGGGGCATCTGAAAGAGTGCAAATGCCCGACCCATGCATGGGACAAGATCAAAATTTTTATTTCAATGATTATTGATGGAAGCAATAATTGCTCACAAATAAATGGATCTTTATTCATGCTAGGAATTCTTTCGTTCTACCTCAGTATTACTTATATCCGATCCCTCGTTTGTTCTTAATATTTGTATTATGTTTCGCAAAACTTTTGACTCCAATAATTTCCTGTCGATTCTCGTTGTTAATGTTATTAATTTTGATTAAATTTATGCTTACGTTCAATCCATTTACACGGTAAGGTCGCCGTTGATTGAAACGCTTTTTCAAGTTAAGTTGCTATTGAATTTTTAAATAGCCAGATTCTTCTGTTGCGACATATCATGATGGAAAGACACCACGGCCACAAACGTTGGCAAATAAGACGTCAACAAAAATTGAAAATTTGCCGTGATATAGATATTATCTTCTGTGGCACTTGAAAGGTAAGGCAGTAGGTGGCCTGTTTTGAAAATTGTGTGAAACTTTAATATTTTCACTTAAGTTCTTATTTTTTTTTATATTAGCGGCAATCACAAAATTTAAAATAAACAACGAAGCATGTGCGAATTTTAATACACACAAGATAACGTTGTTTTGACAATGCTCCACCCCCGGGCTGACCTATTTTAGCAAATGCCCCACCCTTGGGAAGGAAAAGGTATAAAATGCCCGACAAATGCCCGGGGGGGGGGGGATGAGCGGGCTTGCAATTGATGGAGCCATAAGTTATTAATTTTCCTCTTTCTTTGCCTGCGCGCAGATCTCAAGAGTAATACGGTAATGTATTCGGTGAATCTTCCATTCCATGGCCAACCTGAGAGATTTAAAGTAATGCCCAATGTGTACAATGCTATTAGCGACTTTTTACGAAGCGATCACCTGCCTTTCTGGAACAGCAACCCTTCTTTGAGCGCCATCTTCCTCAGTGACACCGCTGACCACAGAGGTTACATGGTTTCCTGTTACCATAACGACTGCGACAGTGTCAGTAGGGTGACTCCTGAAATGCTGCAGTTCTTACAGAAGACGACTGACTCCATATTAGCTGTGGTCAATGACGTTACCAAGCTATCGTGTTCACCAATTAAACGTGAGGGATGGACGCTGCTCAGTCAAACCACAGGTAGGATAGAAAGCATGAGCTTCGAACGCACGAATGAGGGTGTCTGTAATCTGTAATGGTTTAGTCGATCAAACAACATGGCACAGAGGTTATAAGAACGCCGACTCGTCCACTGTCGTCTATTTTACTGGAAACGCAGATGATGAAGAAGGCGCAGGGATTGGTGGGAATTAAGGAGAGTTTCTCTCTTTCCTTGAACTCTAATGAATGACAATGAATTACAACCTCCTAAGTGAGTCTTTTAAGAAATGAAACATAAACGAAATAGCATCTTAACTCAGAAAAAAATTCCGTTACAGCCATGAAAACAAGAGACACGACTGGAGATGAGTCAAATACAACAGGTCATGGTTTTTTGCACACGGACAAATCGTGCATATAGCTATTTTTACAGGCTGCGAGCGACAAAAGGCTTCAGTGGAAAATTAGCGTAACGATAATTACTTCAAAAAGAAAGAGATCGTCGCCGTTAGGCAGCAACTGAAGGAGTCGCAATTCGAAAAAAAAAATCTGCCTAGCACGATGGCATTCCAACCCATATGAATGTATTTTCATATCCACATTATCATATTCAGCGCTTCACGGGTATAATAGCATTCACAGTTGACCAAGCTCCCATCATGCCTTGTAGCTCAGTGGTAGAGGGTCAAGCCTAAATCATACCGTCCAGAAGGACGTCGGACACCTTATTGAGACTTATATAACGGAGTAACTGGTTATCTTTCAGTTGAGGTTTTAATAGGCCATTTGCACGATGGCGTCATTTGACTACAACTACCAGAATTCATTCCGTTTTTCTTTTCTTATTCAAATTTTGTAATCCCAGTGCGGTTTAAATAACAATAGCCCTAATTTGCACTAAAAAACAAAACACTGAAGGATTCTGGTAGTTGTAGTCATATGACGTCATCGTGCAAATGGCCTATAGAGGTAGCACAGTTTATATAGTTAAATTTAGAACTAAGCAAACCGAGAAGCTAGGTGGTACAGTGGTACCGGGTAGGCTATGTACGCCTAAGCCGTAAGCTGAGGTCACAGGTTCAATCCTGAGTGGGGATTTTATATTTTCTTTTTACACTTCAAAATTTATTGAGTGTCGACATTACGTTATATAAGTCTCAATAAGATGTCCGGTGTCCTTCTGGACGGTATGATTTAGGCACAACCGTGGTAGAGCGCTTGCACTGGAACGCAAAGGTCATGGGTTCGAATGCCGTCGAGGCCTGAAATTTCAGCTAACCTCAAAATGCAACTCCTTCATTTCTTCTTTTATTATCTTTACCGCAGTTCATAAGGATATATTTTCAGATACACAGTAATTACTATTGCTCTTTTCTTGTTTCTTTCCCCAGATAAGGATATGAAGGCGTGGGAAGTTGGCTTGCTCGCTGTTGGCATGCTTTTTCTTGGCATGATAATCGCAGGAGCAGCCGTGGTTATTTATCTCCGCTGGTACAAGCAAGACACCCCTTTGGTCACAGGCGATCATTTGCAGGCAACATTTAACGCAGATGCTGCAAAAGTCATCTAGTCTTGTACTATCTTGACTCATTCGCTGAGGAAAGCAACTCGGTATTTATTATTGACTTGTAACCATTTAAATTTTGACTAGTAAAACTAAAGCTAGAAACTACACTCGGTGCAGCCTGGGGATAGAGTGAGCACGGTGCATTCGACTGAGGTATCGAAAAAGGACGAAACCTTGCGGTGTGCCGCAGTACAGTGTTTGTTGGCAAATTCATTGGAAACTACTCTCAAGTTAGTGATGAAAGTTATTTCGTTATTTTTTTTAAAATAAAACATTTAAACGACTCTTAAATGCGAGGCCACTTACCCCAGGCTGCCACTCTCTTTCGAAATGGTTTGCACCTTTATCGATTCTCTTTAAAAATTTGAGCAGACTCAAACTCTGTGATGACCTTGACCTTCGCCAACTACAGCTGTATACAACAGATCATTGTGGCGTTCGCATTTGCATGCTTATAAATTTATATTGTGAGGACTGAGACAAAACAAACTGGACTTATTTAACAGGCGATTTAAGATGTGCACAAGCTCGCCCTTTGCGCACGGACAACGGTATGAACCAAGGAACGCAATAAATCAATTCATAAAAACTTGGTTTTATCAACTGAGTTGATATAAGGTAAAAGCCAGCGCAGAGAGACTTTAAGCTGACGTTTGGAGTGCTATTCCTTCGTCAAAGCGAATCCAGACGAAGGGGTGAGCCCCGGGGGGACTCCCATATAAAAATGACGGGGGTGCTCGTCGGAAATTTTCGAAAAAGACCCTAAAAGGTCCCAGAATCTTGTTTGGTGGCGTGGCTTAAAAGAATTTTTACCCCTAAGAGGTACCAATTCTAAAACAACACATGTCATATTCTGTCATATTTTTTCGGCTCATATCCTAAAGGGTACCGCGATAATTCTAACGGTGGTCATTTTAGATTTTCGTACCCTAAGCGGTACCAATCTACAAATTTTGACCCCTGAAAGGTACGACGAGCACCCCTGTCATTTTTAGATGGGAGTCCCCCCCCCCCCCCTCCCCCCCCCCCTCCCCCCCCCCCCCCGGCGGTGAGCGTTTGAATCTCTTTACAGTGACAAATTTACCTTTATTTTATTTATTTATTTCAGTAAATTGATATTTATACAGGAGCATCCAGTATACCTTATATCAACGACGTTTACTGAATAAAAACAATTTTGTCCCCCCCCCTCCTCCGCTCCTCCCCGCCTCACCCCCGCCTCACCTTCGCCGACGCAGCACCATCTATTCGCACTAAAACAATGAAAAATAACGATTTGATAAAAGTATGTAATTTTTCTTTCAATTTTAAATTGAAAGAAAAATTACGTCAGACAAGGTATTAAATACCTTGTCTGACGTAGCGCGCTTGACAGTTATATGAGTAGTTACATTGTATGATTAATTATATGATTAATTATATTGTTCGTATAAATAAGGCTAACTTTGCTTCTGAGATTATTTAAAACGGGACCTGGAAAAAGTGCCCGTTGTCCGTTTTACGGGTGTTCGCCTTAAGCCGGTTAATTAAATTTAACTTAATTTAGAGACTTGTATTCAAAAAAATTAATGTATCGGCAATAATAATATAAGTGAGTGAAATTTGTGATTCGCGCAGTGTGCTTTCAACTTAAGCAGTTGAAAAAGCAACCTGAAAAATTCAGGCTTGAACGGGATTCGAACTTGAACTTTGCGATACCGATGCAATTCTCTATCCACTGAGATATCATGGTCCATTCAGTGTGAGTTCGTAATATACCTGATGATAGGGAATATATATATATGAATATATATAAAGAATATACTAAGCAAAACCTGACATAAAGAACAATCAAAGGTATAAAACGTTTAAATGCAGAGGACCACTCAACACTACGATAAATAGTGGTAACTTTCTTTTCGGATCTCCTTTATGAAGGGATGCGAGTACTAGACGTCACCCAAAGTGTAGATAAACAGTTTAAAATGCAAGGCTAGTACAACGGAAATTAATGGCAGGTTTAATGGCCAATATTTCGACTAGTAGAACTAGTCTTCTACAGGGCCGGCGTTGGAGTGAAAATAATATACAACGGCTCTTAAATTTGAATATAGATAACAAGTACATGATTGGCTAATATGACTAATATAAGAAACAGACGTGATGAACATTGAAGTAGATGATATTTACAATAACTATGATATGCTTTATTTTAGAAGTTATCAGATTTACTAGCCATTGTTTTGTACCTATATTATATACCGTATTTTCTCAATTAAACGCCCCCGGCGTTTATTTCAAACTTGGCCTAGTGGACCCGGCGTTTCTTTGAATCAGCACTTTTTTCTTGCCCGCCATTTTTTAAGAAAGGGTTATTATTCGTTTTTCTTGGCAGCCGTGTACCTTGCCCTTAAATCTTAAGTTTATTATACCACAAATAAACGTTTGAGGGGCTTCCTTACAACTTCCTCTGTTATACCCGGCGTTTATTCGGGGCCCGGCGTTTAATCGAGAAAATACGGTATGTCATTATATCTTGTTACAACTTAGGTATTTTTCATGTAATCTTATATTAGACATATTAGCCCATCATGTACTTGTTATCTATATTCAAATTTAAGAGCCGTTGTATATTATTTTCACTCCAACGCCGGCCCTGTAGAAGACTAGTTCTACTAGTCGAAATATTGGCCATTAAACCTGCCATTAATTTCCGTTGTACTAGCCTTGCATTTTAAACTGTTTATCAACAATCAAAGGACTTTAAGGCGATGTTACACGAGACGATTTTTAACGACAACTTGCAATGCAAATGAGGTGCTGAACCAATCAAATTTTGTGTAACCTCATTTGCATTGCAAGTTGTCGTTAAAAATCGTCTCGTGTAACATCGCCTTTAAGAACCATCTCGTGAATACGAAACAACGTGAGGTTAAGTCCACAGATCGGTTTTAATTTTCCATGCTGAGTTTAAAGTCAAAGAATTAAAGAGTAAAACAGATTTAAAACGACGAAAACATCTTAGCGTGACATAAATATGCATTGTGTGAAACGAGACTGTCAAGACAACTGAATGACGTAATACGCTGGGGAATTAAAATACAGCAATTGTCTTCTAATACCTAATACACTGGGGAATCACAAAAGTTTACGGATGATGGAACGAGTGAAAATTTGCATATATGTTCCCGTATACTATATCCCGCTCAACGCTTCGCGCGTATTCACGAGATAAAATAAAAGGAGAGTTTGAAAAGTGGCCAGCGAACGGACACGAGGTCCCGACGGGGCAAACCCATTATGTGTTTATTTCAAAGAAAACGGTAGGCTTTCTGCCGGGACCAGGAAACTGGGTATTTACTTCATGGTAACACACCATATACGGATCCTATCATATAGGGATCCTAAAAACTTATTTTAAAATGGTTAGCTTTTATTTACTGTTATGGGTAGTGATATCCATAACAGTAAATAAAAGCTAACCATTTTAAAATGAGTTTTAAGCCCTAAATAAGTGCCGGATTCTTTGATGTGCATAAATTAAAACCCACCATGAAGTATATCCCGGAAACTGTCCGCAATAAAACAGAATGTCCGTTGATTTTTTTTTCACGTGTCAGATTTCTATTGTTTAATTTTTAAAGTGTCACGCACCCACCGAACCTTTTCCAATACTAGTATAAAGAAGGTACTTTAGATTTACAACATATAATGTATGCGTAGGTTTTATCAGTTCTGATCTGATTTGCTGTTTCATTGATAATAAAGTTGTTGTAAGTGTTGCTGTTGTGGAGCCACGGTGGTCTAGTGGTTAGTGCGTCGGGCTTTCAACCTGAAGGTCGATGGTTCGAAGCCTGGTCTCTGCCGTCGTGTTGTTTCCTTAGACAAGAAACTTTACTCCACACTGTCTCTCTCCACCCAGGTGTATAAATGGGTACCGGCGACAAAAAATGCTGGGGGTAACCCTGCGATGGACTAGCATCCCATCCAGGGGGGAGTAGCAATATTCCTAGTCGCTTCATGCTACAGAAACCGGGTTTAAGCTCCGGCCGTTGTGAGCCTTCTGGCTCGTGTGCGCGACTTTACTTTTTTTTTTACTTTAAGTGTTGCTGTTATAGCCAAGATTTAGAAGACTTGGTAACGAATCAAAATGCCATGCAATCAAAAAATAGAACTATTTTCCGGTTTTGGTGGTTTACCCGGCCCTGGACTGTGGCTGAACAAAACTCAGTGTATTTGTCTGTTAACTCATTTATTTGTTAGAGCAAATACAGAATGAATAATCTACAAAGGTCGGCAAAAGTCTTTTGGATTCATTGTCAACCGTTTAACAGCGGGTGATTCACAGGCAGCCCAAGCTTACGTCACGACGTGAGCTTGGGCTGCCTGTAGGTGATTAAGCGTCAAACGACAAAAGGGAAAAGTCCTGGGGACGAGATTGGGTGGTAAGAATACCAGTTATCCGACAAAATCCTACATTCTGTAACATCAACCGACCCCGCCTTTCCATCTCCACCAACCAAATAGGACCTTGCACACAGGTAACACTGAGCAAACAACAACAATTTATTGACATTAGTTAAAATAGAAACAATATTGATTGTCCCACAAATAGCTACGAAGCAGGAGCCCATTTTCTGCTACGAAGCTAATCTAGGCGGGGCAAGCAAAGCAATAATACATCTAACAAAAAGAAAACTAAGAAAATTACAAGCAGAAAAAAAACACTGTCTAAGACATTTCGGTGGGAGTGGGAGACATCCAAGAACGAAGAGTTGAAGAGTTTCAACCAACTGACATTCTTGGTGTTGCAGAAGTTGTGATCAACAAATACTGACTACTTCCCGAGCCCGAGCCATGGATTCTCCACTGCGTTCTGTCCCGCATATCATCAGGGCGGATGGCTTGTCAGGGACCGCGGAGCAAGGTGAAAAGTGGGAGGGCTGACAATTGAAAATAATTTTTTCATATTGAAAATCGAAAAAAGGAATAAAATCATAGTGGGGGCGGGGGGCGGGGGCGCAAAAAAGTGGTGGGGCCGCGGCCCTACTAGCCCCTCCCCCTCCGCGGTCCCTGCTTGTCTGTCGTCTCTACTCCAGCCATCCTTCTTCAAGGCGTCGGGCATGACATCTTCTGCCCGCCTCGACTCTTCCTTTCGTGTGTCGGCGTCCAGAGGGCGACCTTTTGAGCCTGCTAGCTGCATCCTTCTGGCTGCCGCTTTTTAGTTTTGCGTGTGTGTGCGCCAGTAAATGCAACTTTTATTTAATATGTTCACATTTTACATTCACACTTAACATTTACAATTGTATATCAATTTTAAATATCAATTTTAAAGAGATATAGATAAACACGAGAAAGGAACCACATACTGAATATATAAAGGACCTGAAAGGGCAGAAAATGAAATAAATAAAAAAAGAAACAAAATAGAAACAAAGGACTTTGTGATTTCACTTCTTGCATTTTTTATAATTAGTTAGGCTTGAGGACATTGAAAGCCGAGGCTAAGAAGGAGGCCTTTTTTCGTTTATTTTGCAGTGCCGATTTAAAATATCTTGCCATTTAATAGCTGACGGAAACAGTTATTGTTGCTTTAGAGCTGATGTGTCAGGTCAGTTTCAATTCCAGTACTATGTTTGGAGAAAAAGAAAAATTATCTGGAATAAGCTTTTCATTAATCATTTGTTTTCTTCAGTTCTTGCCGACCAGAAGGCAGTGGTTACGCAACAAGACCAAAAGAGATGGAGTAAATTGTCCGGCTCGCTGTGCAAAAGTTGCAGACCTAATCGTTCGTTGACAGTCTTGTGAGATCAGTTTAAATCAGTTGAAAGAAAAATAAATTTTATTATTTTCGTACAATGATTGAAAGGATTGTTTACTAGCTGCACTCTAATGTAAGGGGTCTTCGAGCTCCGGGTGTTGGTGACCGTGGCCTGCGAGCTGCATCCTCCTGGCTGTACCTTGTCGCCAACTATTGAGAGGCACTGATCACAATGTAGCTAGAGGATTGGGTACCATCAGTGTCTTTCCAGGACACTTTGAGCGCTGCTTGCAGCATAGGCGTAATCACCAAATGACTGCAACGAATATAAGACCCTGAACAACTCCAGCAAAGCTATTAACCAACAATAGTTTCCGCAGCACCAAGAGATACCCCTTTGGGTGAGTTTCCGATCGATGACTGTCGTGTCAGGACTCGTGTGAAGTGAATGAACTCGTGACGAGTGCAGTGACAAACAGGCATATCCGGTCAGCGGCTTACCACGAAGAAAACAAAATGGCGTCGGCAAGCTTGGAAGAAGAAGACAGTGAACTTAACTTTGGGAGGCTTCTCGTACGAACTTTTAGCTCAAGTGCTCCGCCAGATTCTAAGCGAGAAGCTCAGTGGAAAGTAGAAAGATTAAACCTCCTAAACATTGCAAACCTTTGCATTAAGAATGTCATCGATTCCGCTCTAAAACTTGGACGAGCGATCAACGATGAGTACTTCGAACCGTTTCAACAGTTTTTTGTTGTTTTGGAGAGCGTTTTACGACATGGGCTGAAAAGTAAGTCAATATTTGCGATGTGTCTTCTGTAGTTTTTTCAAAGATACCTTTTAAGTTGGTTTTAATTTAAGCTTAAGTCACTTCCCGTGCCATTTCTTGCAGGAAGTGGAAATGAAAACAAAGTCAAAGAAATTTTATACGTGTCACATGATTATCAAAGCTCTATAATATTGTTCCTTGAGTGACGGTCATCATTTATGAAATCTCCTTTCCTTTTTCTTAATTTTGTGTATACAGTATTAATCAACTGTGGAGACTATATATTTTTGTAGTAAACTCTGTTTTTTTTTAAAGACAGTTAAGTGAATATTAATAATGAATGAAATCCTATTAAGCTTACCATTAATTTTTAAAATAACAGTCTTTTGAATCACTTGATATAAATATTATTCTTACACAAACAGCAATCAAAAGAAATTTAAAAAGCTCTGGAATTAAATAAAGTGCATGTTAGTATTAAAATAAGTAATTTTATTCTAAACAGATAGTTTTCCACGGTGTCAAATAATTTTAAATAAATAAGAATTAAAATTTAAATAAGAACAAGTTTTTGAACCTAGTCCATGTGTTTTAGATAATTTATCACAAGTCTCACAAATCTAATGTTCCTAGAGTCTTGCTCTCTCTTGCTCAGTAACAGGGAGGAGCAAGGTTAATCTGTAGACATGACTCGGGTTTGAAATTTGATGGTCATACCCAAACACCATCTTGTACTTGTGCTCAAATCTGAGTTCCTGAGGAGTGAGTGAGGAGTGGCTTGCATACAGAAGAAAGAAGTTGAGCGCAGTTCAACTATTTGACATTTTACCCAAGCCATTCATACATTGTCTCATAATAATTATTTTGTCATATATTCTTGGTTTTCACATGTCATATCAAAATTCAGAAGCATTAAACAACAGACTTTGATTCCAAAATGTATATATCTGGACCAAATTTTGAAGTGCAAGAGCATTTTGTTCAAGAGTTATACATTGTAGGCGAACAGGTAATATACATGTACAATGTGCATGCAGCGGCCATCTTGGTGTCCCACTTAGGGTCACCAACATGGCGGCCAAAAATTCAAAGTCTTAATTATACCAAAAATCTCATTACAAAATATTGTATTCATTATAAAATCCATTAAATTGGCATACAATCATCTATAATGCAAAAATAACTTTCAGCTGGTTCATTAAAATTTGTTTATTTTCACAGTTTATCTGAAATAGCATGACAAATTGTGTGACACATTTAAAACTTTTATAAATCGGAAGCAAAAAGTTGTTAAAACCTGAAACGTTTTGTGAAAGATTATAACACTAGTATCCAGCTACTGTGTTAGAAACAACTTTGTAGGATGTATACTTTAGATTTTTTAATTTTTATGCATCATGTGCAAACCAAGAATAATGGTACAACATGTACATGTATACTGTCTGCAACAGCTGAACCAGTGGCAGATCCAGAGATAGAATGCCCCCTCTCCTGTATCTTGCAAAAAATACTGTAAGACCCCAGATCCTCCCCCATCCCTCCCTCCCCTTCCCCCTTTATGATGGAGTCGGAATCTGCCACTATGAACAGCACAGAAATTCATTTAAGGACGTTCATGTGAAAATCCTCTAACATTGATTTTGTTTTCAAAACTTTTGCTGCAGCTAGGTAACAAGTTACTCATATCAGAAATGCAAAAAAATTGGGGGGTCACTGAGTTCGTTTCAGAGAGAAGATATCTGAAAGGTCACCTTAATTTGGAAAAATCGGTCTTCATGCTTGATATGGCCCCAATGTCTGTTAGTCTAAAAATATTGCTTGCAAATGAATTTCTAGAATGGAACTTTATACAAGTGGTTCTATTAAGCAAATTAAATCAACTGGTGACGTCCCTTAAAGTAAATCTTATTTTTAAATGCCAGCATTTGCAAGCCATGACAGCAGTAAGTTGGTGGGATTCGATGTTGTGTGGGTAGAAAAATGGGAACATAAACTTCCTACATTGATTTTTTGTTCATTAATTTTTTTCACAATCTGTTAAGAATTAGAAAAGAAAATTATTTACAGTAGCCAAAAAAAGTAGGGGTCACCGACCATCCAAGCAAGTAAAATTTAAGTAAAGTTAATGCAACGGCTACCAGCCCTTTATCTGTTTAGATATCTTACTTTGCGTCAGTACACTCGTGCATGACCTAGCATGGCATTGCAACATGAATTGTGTGTGCAATAAGGATGTGCATAAACAAAAAAAAAATTATTAGTGCAAACATCCTTAAATGTGAAATTCTTTTGTCTTGTTTGAAGTGAAACGCAATCTTCTTGGTCACAGAAAGGATTACTGGGGGCCATTAGAAGCCCTGGAACAGGCAGCACCAGAGTCATCAGAGATTGTTAAGAGTGTACAGAATCTTCCAAATATTAGGTACAGTACATGTGTGCATGTACAGTATTCAACATGATGGAGGATAGTGGCTTATTAGTGAAGCTCTGACATCTGTTTGATCTCAAATAGCTGTGAAATTAGCACATTTCTTTTCCTCAAAGCTTGATTGATTGATTTCTTTATTTTTGTTTCTTGATTCAAGTAAAGAACAAAGGAAATCATTAAATTACTCCACTAGAGTTGATTTAATTTTAGGGAAAAGTAATAAGCTAATTCTTCAAGTTGGTTAGCTTTTTGCTCTGAAAAATAAATACAGATTGAAGATTTTTACATGTTTCCCGGACTGACTATCCCAAAATAGAGGCTACATGATTGTAAATATGACCACTTGGCATAGTTTTTTACCAATCCTAATTTGTGTTCTTGTATTTAACATTGGTCAGGACTAATCATGGCAAAGGAAGAGCATGGGTTAGATTGGCTCTTATGCAAAAAAAGCTTGCTGAGTACATCATGATCTTGGTTGAGAATAAAGAGCTACTTAGGTAAGTACATGTACAATGTTCATTTTAACATGTACTATCCTACATATGAACATCAGTGGCTTGGAGTAGTTTTCAGTTGGGTGTCCAAAGTAATTTAGCAATTGCTTTTTGGTTTTGTATTGCTATGCTGTGCAATTGGCTAAAGTATCTCATACCACATTCTCAACCAATCAGAAGTAAAACCAAAACCAATAGTGAGTTGCCTGTGCATATTTTCCTGCACTTGAGGCCGACTTAAGTATTTTGTTTCAAGTTCTGATTGGTTCGTTGGATTGTCTGTGTCTGTTGTGATTGGTTCATTGGATTGTCTGTGTCTGTTGTGATTGGCCATTGTGCAATTTATAAGTCAAACAATATAATTTTTGTATTACTTTGTAAAAATTGTTTAGAGATTGGTATGAGCCTCATGCGGTATTAATACAAGAGGAAGGTGCAGTCATATCTGGGTTGCTTGTTGGACTAAACATAATTGATTGCAATTTTGACTTAAAAGGAGACAGCCTTGATGCTTGGGTGAGTGAAAAAAAGAAAATAAGGAAGCAAATACATACATAGGGTGCATGTAATAGGTAATAAGAAATAGTAAACACAACAGAGTATGTTGTTGAGTTTGTATTTAAGTACCCGACAGTCAAATAAACTACATCTGACCAGCCATAACATGCACATGGCTTTGAACATTTCATAATAATAAATCATGACTGCTAACAATGACAATAAAATAACCTTTGAAATCAGTTATTTTAATTTCATAATATAAAACATAATTAAAGAGCAGGTGCAAAACAAAATTAAATAACATAAAGTTAATGTATTTATTTAATGTTATTAACATGTCTTATTTAGTTATTATAATTTAATATAGAATTCTAGAGTGCAAATATGCATCAAAACAAGTGCAAATATGACACGTTATTACACTCTTTTGACCATGTGCTAGGAAAAACACATTAAAAACTTATTTAACCCATTCACTCCTGAGAATTTTTACGTTTTTGAGCGATTTTCTGCATTCACACGCCCCATAGGATTTCGTGACTCCATATTTGAAGTTACCATTGAAAGTGCTGCTGTTCTGAAACACTGAAGGCTCGAGTTTACTGAAAACGTCATTGTGACAATCTCATTTTGCTTCGTTGATTTGCAATAAAGGGTCCAATATGAATTATCTACGATTTTTGGTAAGTTCACAGCCATTTTTCATCTTTAGTAGCTGCCTGGTGAGCATCATTAAGCTTGGAGGTAGTTCAGAGTCCACTTCTCAATGAAGCGAGTTAGTTGTTGTACTTCGTTTACGAATTTGGCTCGTTGCTCGTTGAACTGGAAAAATGGCCGCCTGGAAACGAAGCAGCTTTGGGACTCGACTCTGGATGAATTTCTCGACCTACCGCGGCATATTTTGGAAGTTGCGACCACAGGAGAACACAACAAGCGCGAAATTTCGGCGGTGGGTCGGAGTGGCTGTGGACTTAGTATAAATATGAAATGTGTGCGGAAAGAAACGAACGCTGTCAAAATTCTTGGCCATTTCCCAGCATGCAGTGCGGTGGTGATATTGAAAATTGAGGCAAGGTCAGTATGCATTAGAACGAGAGGCTAGAGCTCGGCCCGAGCAACGAATAAGAGCAAAAAAATTCACTGCTAAGCTAGGACTAGGACTGAATTTTGCTGTGAATGTTGACTTTTGGGTTTGCCATGATGATTTGAATAAAGGCAAAAACATGATTTTTGTTGTTTTTCTATGACGTTAAAAACGGTCATTTTTGTTATTGTCCAAATTCAAACGCTGATATTCTGCAAAAATCGCTGACTTTTTTGTGTTTATTGGGTATCTCAATTTGAGGACTTTCTAGTCAATGCTCAGAACTGCTAGTTAGGGCAATGTTCGCGCGATTGAGAAAGTTGCAATTTTTTAAAGCAGTGGAGTATTGTACGGCCGGTTTTGGCCGGTGTAGGAGCGAATGGGTTAATAAATTTATGAAAAGATGACTGTCATATAATAAACAATTAATTACGGCTGGGCGTTTTAACTTGTCAGTTGTTTTTATTTTTCTTGCCCAAGGGCTAAAAAAAACTGACTCAAAAACCCTCAACCCTATTACACACCTTTTTGCTGAATAAACTGTATAATTATATTGCATATTGGCAAAAGTTTTGGGTAGTTTTTTTAAGCTATTAAAGTCCATGTACATCGTGTCACTTTTTCAAATCAAGTTTTCATTTATAGTACAATATACAGTATACAGTGTACACTTGATTGTTTAGGGACTTTGAATTGGTTCAGTCTATATTTTAGCTACGCTTTATGAAGATTGTTTTCTTACTTTTGTTCAAAGTTTTCCAATTTTCTTGATCCTCCATACTGCTTGAGATCAAATTAACTTTTCTAATTTTTTGTCCCACATGCAACATTTGGCTTGTACTTTTAACATTCCTTTTATTCTCCATTGTAGTCATCAGTCCTGGATCTAAGTCTGTACCTCAAGGATGGAAACTATTTGGAAAAACCACCAGAAAATAAGAAGTAAGTCAAAATTCACACAGCTTAAAATAAGCCCCTTTTCACCTGTTGACAAATAATTTTTAAAGGGGCTGTGACACAATATTTGGCCATTTTAGGTCAAAACGTTGCTAAAATTATTGGAAAGTACCTTTTTAAATTCTTTTTGAACATCTTCCTTGCCATTTTAAACCAATTAGACAGTTGTTCACATTTTGAGTGCATTTATATACATGTAGGCATCCTTGACAAAATTGGACCATTATTTTTTGGTTTCCTTTGATATAAATAGTGGAGGCACGGTGGTCCTATTAGTGGTTAGCACATCGGACTTTCAACCTGAAGGGCGGTGGTTCGAGTCTCTGCCGTCATGTTGTTTCCTTATACAAGAAACTTTGCTCCACATTGTGTCTCTGCACCCAGGTGATAAATGGGTACCAGTGACATAATGTGGGGGGTAACCTTGCGATGGACTAACATCCCATCCAGGGGGGAGTAGTAATACTCTCAGTCGCTTCATGCTACAGAAACCAGGTTAAGCTCCGGCAGTTGGGAGCCACTTTTACGTCTCGTGAAGACTTTACTTTTGTGATATAAATTTAAAATAAAGGTTTTTGTGGCTTTACAAAGTGATGCTATTAAAAACTGGTGACATACATGTAGTCCCTTAAACCACTGCAATTTAAAAGGTATTGTTAAGGCTCATTGACAACTTTATTAATTTTAGCCCATCAGTATAAAAAATAAATAAATGATATACTATAATTGAAATTCAAAATTATGGGAGGTCTGTTTATCAGTAGTGAAAATAATGTTGCTATCATGAAAATTAAAATGATCTGTTGTAGGTACATGTACAGCAATAACATGTAGATATGGCATATTTGGAAATTTTAGAAATTGTCACAGAGCCATTTATATAAAGTGGAACCCCAATATAATTAACCCGTTTATAACGAAATTTGCTTGGAGGTAAATAGCACTTGCTATCGCAAGTTTCAGTAGCCAATCAGAGCATACCAACAATGCTATCCACACTTTTAGTATAATACTAATAAATGATTCTTTAGCCCAGTTATAGTAAAATGTATGGAAAATAACCCCGATATAATGAACTCCCATTACAACAAACACATTTTACCGTCCCTCGGGGTTCCACTGTACCGATTTGAGGTGAACTAGAGTGAAGAAGTTTTTATTACATACACTATTTCTTTCAATTTACTTGTACTAAAGGAGTGATGAACAAAGCGATGGCAGTGAGTTAAGTGTTCTCATTGATCAGAAGGCATACTTAGAGGAAGTGAATAGAAACTTAAGGTGGGTCTTCAATAATAACTGTATGTAACTAAATTCATTTGTTTTTATTAATGAGAAAGATGTAATGCCCATCATATCTTCTTTCTCCTTTAAAGGGGAAGTATCACGGGAATTTTGATATTTTTTTGGTCAAAGCCATTTTACAATACCTTTACTTATTTACAAAGTAATACTAAAATACCAAGAGAGTGAAATCAACCAATTCTTGAAAGATAGACAGATTATGGTGTGTTCTAACCCATTTGGAGACGAAAATGTGGTAACTTGAAAAAGATTAGGCTAATTTTTTTCAAGTTGTATTTCATTGAGACCCAGTCCGTCTATGACCAGAGACACTAATCGACAGTTTTGACATACTTTGTGATAATTTATCACACCGTTGGAGCTTTATTTTTCGGTTTCTGATCATACCATAACATTTTTTTTATTTTTGAGATGACACCAAATCCCTGTGATACTTCCCCAAGATACCAGAGTGAAAAAAACAACAACTGACAACACGCAAAATTTTTCAAAAAGTCACTTTTAGGACATTCTTGCCTGGATGCAATGTACAGTCGTACATTCACTACTTACAGTATTTGTAGTCAAACACTTCTTTTTTTATTATTAAACCTCCCTTAAGCCATTACCTCCCCCTAACTGTATTAGCATAAGTAGACAGTTACAGTGTATAAATAACTCAATGGTCTCAAGGATGTCTGCTTGCATGCTGGGTTGCACTGTTGTTGTACAGAATTTTTTTTAAATATCAAATATGTATACCAAGCTGCATTCTAATGTCCAATCATTATTCAGTTCCACAGTTAATACTTTGCAGCTCAAGTTAAAGAATATGAAAATGACGAATGATGATCTTTCAACTCAGGTATATGTACATGTACAGTCTGTACTCGCACAATGTAGTACTGCAAAATGATGTGCTATATGCAGTTTTTTTGGTTGTCTGAAGACTAGAGACTGCAGTCTGTGATACATAGACAATTGATTGGAAAATTATTCTATGTTGAGGTTTAAATTTGGTTAAAAAGGTTAAACTTTGTCTGCAATTTATTACCATAATCTGGAACAAAGGAAACTAAATTTAATTCAGTTTAAAGGTTGAACTGGTTTGTAAAATTTTAAACCAAAAATATGTTTGAACCACGACACATACATCCAGCTAACCACAGCTTAAAAATGTGGTCTTATGTATAAACAATTGATTGGTCATGTTAATGGGATGTGATCCAAAACCCATAAGCGGGTTGAAATGGCAACTGTCTCTTGTGCGCTTCAAAACAAGCTTCCGATTATTCAATTTGCTAAGAAGTTATTACAGCCATATTTGAAAAATCAAGATAAAAAATATTAACCAATCAATTCGCTAGAACAACTTGCTTTCAATCTCGAGGGACAGAGGGGTTTCCAAATATGGTACAAGGTGAAAAATGAATATTCATAAGCTGTGAATGCGCATTACACATTTCAACCCACTTATGGGTTTCTGATGTGTTAAATTCATCATTCTTAAATCAACTTTCAAATTTTAAAGAAAAATTATAAATGTTGGTACTGCAAAAATTGGTCATTTATAGTCACATTAACGAGTCAGTCAGAATAACAGGTTTTCATTAAAGAAAATGATTGAGTAATTTTATGATAATATGAACAGTGATATTTTTTGGGCAAAACATTAAGTGATACAGAGGTTGTTATATTAATGCCTTAATGAGGTGGTCATATTTACACTGTAAACAGGATTAAACAGCAATTTATTGAAATTGTTCTGTAATTTGTTTATGAAGCTAACATCCTGTACAGAACAAATTGTACAGCTTATGCAGGAGAGAGATATTCTGCAGGATTCAAACAATCAAATGAATGAAGTCAGCGCAAGAAAACTACAAGTGAGTGCTGATCAAAAAAGTACACAATGCTCCTTCATTTAATTGAGTAAATCCAGTTTCCAACTGAGTAAACCCAGATTGTCTAGATTTGGTGCCACATGTTGATAGATGTTTGTGTCCCATTCAGCAAACATGGTAGGCTATTGAATGAGTGAAAGATCGTTCAGTTGAACCTTCCGTAAACAACCACCCAAACTGCTAAGCTAAAGTGGTCGCTTATGGGAGGTGGTGGTCGCTTATGGGAGGTGGTGTTCGCTTATGGGAGGTGGTGCTCGCTTATGGGAGGCGGTGGTCGCTTAAGGGAGGTGGTGCTCGCTTATGTGAGGTGGTGCTCGCTTATGGGAGGTGGTGCTCGCTTATGGGAGGTGGTGCTCGCTTATGGGAGGTGGTGCTCGCTTATGGGAGGTGGTGCTCGCTTATAGGAGGTGGTGGTCGCTTATGGGAGGTGGTGGTCGCTTATGGGAGGTGGTGGTCACTTATGGGAGGTGGTGGTCGCTTAATGGAGGTGGTGGTCGCTTATGGGAGGTGGTGGTCGCTTATTGGAGGTTGTGGTCACTTATGGGAGGTGGTGGTCGCTTATTGGAGGCGGTGGTCGCTTACGAGATGGTCAAACCACATCTGTAGTGACATCGAAATATGGGAGGCTGGTCGCTTACCAAAATTTAAATCACCGTATTGAAAGTGGTTTCGATTGCTTACAAGAGGTTTAGAGCATAATGATTTGACTGGAAAAACTTTGGTATTTCAGAAAAGTGTTCACTTAGGAGAGGTGGTCACACATGGAGGTTTGACCAAAATTTTCCTTAAATTTGAAAGGATTAAGGTGGACAGGTACCTGAAAATTCCCTCTTAAGAAATGCAGATAAAAATTTGGGCCTTAACAATGCTTTCCATTTCTTGTGAACTGCACGCATACGCCATCATTTTTATCTTGTGCGCGTTCACGCTAAATTGTAAATTTAAAATTTTAAGATTCAACTACTTAGTTCTCGCATGAAAACGTAACGGTCACACTGATAAAGAGCTATATCCGAAACGTTTGTGAACTAAATCAGTGAGCACCCTTTATTTCCAAAGAGAAAAATTATTGAGCAATGGGAAAAACATTTTGTCAAGAGGTTAGGCGCACGTACGTTTTTATATGGAATCAAAATTGATGCTAACATTTATCTTTGAAATTGAACTTGAGGTGGTAACCTTTTATTTACTTATTTTTCAAAAAGGTTTGTTAAATTGTGCTTGAAAACACAATCAAATGAACAAGATTTTGATTTCTGGCAAACTTAGACTTCAGTAACCATTATTTTTTGTTTTCAGCTTGCTCAAGCAGATATTGATGTTGAAAGGGAAACATATCAAAAGTCAAGGTAAGGGGAACAGCTGAGCGGTTTATATTGATTTATATCGACTGTTAATCCGGATCCTGGGCTATGACTTCTGACCAGAAGCTCATAACATAGTTCTACGTGATAAGCTTCTGCTTCTGACGCGTTAATAATAATGCTGGTGCCTCACGATGAAATGGCGTTTTTAATGGTTATCTCTAGCGATTGGCAGCCGTGTTTGTTTTTGTCTTTCTTTTGGAGGAAAAATGAAAATAAACAGTACCCACAAAGGAATAATTAATCCAATATTTGTCGCTAACCCTTGAGGACTTCATCCGCTGGCTCAAATGTTAGAACAGTCTTGTACGGGAAAAGCGACTGGTTATCGAGTCTAGGTTGTTCAAAGTTAACATTCAACAACAAATGTTTTCGATTTTCACAGGGAAGGTTTGAATGACATGTACAATGTTATAAGAAAGCAGCTGGATACAGAAATTCAGCTACGGAAGGTACGTAAGAGATAAATTTAACGAAGGGCATTGGACATCAACAACAACAACAACAACATTGACTTTATTTAAGTGTCGATATACCTAGCCGAGGGTAAAAACTCTCTACTAATTGGGGACACTAAAATAAGAAAGAAACTAACCTAGATAAACATTATTTACTATAAAGTTACACCATTATTTACAGTACAATAAAATGATATGGTTATTTATTTACAATAAGATGATGCAGTTATCAATTAAAGAATGTTCAAAAAATAAAATAAAGCAATTGGGTCAGCTTGCGTGTCAGGTGCTACATAATACGCAGTTCTCACATTCAGACTCTAACTTAAGCGAAAGATTGACAAGACGAATCTGTCGTTTAAATGATTGCAGCGATGGCAGTTTTCTTAGATTGCTTGGCAGACTATTCCATAATTTTGGTCCTAGATATCTCAATGAATGCTTCCCGTAGATTACCGAATAAAATCTGGGTATGTGAAAATCAGCCTCTCTAAAGTTGTAACCAGTACTATTCATTGAGAATAAAAAAAATTTTTCTTCGGGTTGTCGCTATTCACAATGAAAGGTGCTAAGATTAATGGTCATTATGTATGGTTAATGGTCATCATGTATGGTGACTCCGTTTATCATTTAACGTCTTCGACGTTACATTAAGTGCGCAAATACGCACCAAGCAAAGCGAAAGTCGGCTAGCACGATCATCGATTGTCGCCCTAATAGTTATAATAATTACGTTATTAATGTGATTACAACCTCTTCGCCTAACGATTTTGAATCTGCCCTCCTTCCACTATTTACCATTTTTTTAAAGGCTCTGTCATCAAGTATATTCCCCAACTGGTATGGAGCCTGTTCGCAGACTATTTTCCTTCTGACACATGGTTATTTTGCCTGCTTCATTTGTTACTGATCTATCTTTACTGGCTTTACTGACTTCTAGGAAACGGAGAAAGAGCTTGAGCTAGCGAGGAGTATGAAAGAAGAAAGCGAAGTAAGTTAAACTTATGGCAATCTTCGAGCTTTTTTTGTTGAACTTCATGTTTGCATCCTCGGTAAAACTTGTCTGTCATTGCAGAAGACTCTATAGCTATCTCGATTAAGCCTGGTTCACACTAGTGACATAAAGACATAAGAACATGGACCGTTATAACAACATAAGAAAAGATCATCTTTTTCCTTATGTTATGTTTATGTTATTATGTTCCTATTATGTCATTACATTGTGCTGTTCACACTGGTGACGTAAAACATCGATATAAGTTGTGTTCTCCATTTGCGTGACATCGCTGTTATGACGTTATGTCGCGAGTGTTAAGCAGGCTTTTACATGATGATAAGAAAGCCATGTTTTTGGTGCATTGTTGTGCAGTCATTTACTAATGGTTATATCGAACTCCAGCTTTCTAGATAAAGCAATTTTCAACCGAGTGTCAAGAAAACTGCGTCAAGATCAAAAGCAAAGTAATAATCACCCTGGCCAATCACAACAAACGCAGGCAATCCAATGAACCAATCAGAACTCACGGCTAACGAACTTAGCCGGCGCAAAGCGCGGGAAAACGCGGGCGAGCAAGTAATGATTAGCTGGTTTGAGTGAAAAAGTGGCGCGATTTTTCTCAAACAATCACACCGCGTAGAAATGCAAAAACTCAAACAAAACCGAATCAATTTCGACACTCTATTGAAAACCGCTCCATAGCCGTGAATTCATTGTTGTGACGGAGTACTTATTTTTCTTGTCAGGTCGCCATGCGACTTTTGGAGAAGGATATACATGACAAGCAAGATACGTTGATTTCCCTACGAAGACAACTGGAAGATGTCAAGAAACTTAACCTTGAACTTCACAACAAGTTACAGGTTACTTTTACTGCTCATTCCACAAATGATTTGCGATAATTTTGAAAAATTACTGTGATTTTATAGTTTGACTTTCCGCGAGTTATTTATCAGTCATGTAACCTTCAATAAGACGATCACGGAAAACGATAAACTGAAACGTTCGATAAAACGAGAAAACAATCCAAAAACAGAGAAGTGACCTCAACACGAAAGAGTTAAGACAGCCGCCATAACTATCACTGGAGTGTAGCGTGATTGGACGAATGAAGTCACATGGACCGTGTCCTACCCCTGCTTAACCCCTATCCCTGTTAGTTCAGTCAGTGTGTAACTTTAAAGTGCTGAGTGCTGTTGCGAGACAAGTTGTAGCCTGCGAGCAGGCTCACTTGTTTGGGGTATCTCGCGAGTATCTTGGCGGCCAAGCCGCCAAAGCGAGCCGGCGAAGCCGGTGAGAAGAATGGGGCGAGGAAAAGTGAGCCTGCACGCGGGCTATTGATTTTTTAATTCCGCCCCTTGCGAGGTGTCAAGTCGGCATTTGACCTGTATCAGATAACTATCCAATAAGAGCAAAGCAAAATGTAAACAAACATGACAGAAAGTTGCACGTGAAGATTTTCGCGGCAGATAGCAAAATATTATCATGAAGAATGTCATTTTTAACCAATCGGATCGCCCCGTTCGTCGGCGAACGCGGTGAATTCAAAAATCAATAGCCCGCGTGCAGGCTCACTTTTCCTCGCTCCATTCTTCTCGCCGGCTTCGCCGGCTCGCTTTGGCGGCTTCGCCACCAAGATACTCGCGCGATACCCCAAACAAGTGAGCCTGCTCGCAGGCTAGACAAGTTGCGGAGAAATTGCGCGTGTGACACCGTCTCTTCGCAACTTGTCTCGCAATGAAGAATTGCGTTGCAAGTTGCAGAAATAGTTGAACACTTGTCTACTTTTAGCAACGTTGCGAGACAAGTTGCGCGCGTGTAACATGTAATCTACAACTTGTCTCTCGATGCTCTCGTCAGCGTTGCGTTGCAAGTCACAAGTCAGAGCAAATTGCCAGGTGTAACAGCACCTTTGCATACACATGAGTGTCCATGTTAGTCAATTGTGACTCAGTTTTTATTGTCATTTAAGGTGAGCGAGTCCTCGACCAAGGACCACATGGACAAATGGACAGAACTGGAGGAAAAATGTGCGAGGATGATCGGTCACACCAAGGAACTGGAGAAAAGGTAAGTAAACGCAAACAATCAATCAAGTCGAGTTTCCTTGGGCTATAAAAAAAAACTGTGGTGCTGCGTTGGTCGGTGGAGGGAGTGAAACATGAAAACTTGTTTTATTAACTGAGTTGATAAGGTCAATTGACCACCGTCAAAAGATTAAAAAAAGCTGACGTTTCGAGCGCTAGTGAGCGAATCGAAAGGCCAGGCGTGCGTTTCTCAAAGCTCCCGAAAAGTTTTTGGGCCCTAAAAGCTATATTACGTGCAAAATGTTTACCAGCAAATATCCAATTTGTTTACTTTTGAAAGCTAAACAATAAAATCCCACGTTTACTGCACAAGTTGTGTTGGTTTGCTGGCGAACAACTTCAACATCATTCGTTAAAAACTGAATTTAAAAAACAGCTTTCGGGCTCGAAATGTCTTCGGGAGTTTTTAGAAACGCACGTCAGCGCTCGAAACGTCAGCTTTTTTTTAATATCTTTACGGTGGCCAATTTACCTTTTCAACTCCATTGATAAAACCACATCCCCCCCCCCCCCCCCCTGAACAAAAACAAAATCAACAGGGGGGTCATAGCAACCCCACAAAACTATAGAGGTAAATAACTTTTGGAAGTTTATTTTATTCCGCAATAATTGCACACGTATTAACAGTGGTAATGTTTGTTTCAGCCTGAGTGAAGCCTTGTCAAAGAAGACCACAGCAGAAAACACGGTCGATCAGCTGAGTAATAAACTGGCGGACAGTGAAAGTGAAAGGTAAATTAAATGAATGAGCTCAATAACTTTCATTTGAATGTTTCAGGGGGTTTTGTGCGGTTTTCAATTGAGTATCGAAATTAATTTTGCAATTCCTTTGGTTTTGAATTGCTTCTCGATCGCGCCACTTTCTCAACCAATCAGAAGTAAAACCAAAACCACTCGTGACTTGCCTGTACGCGTTTTCCCACGCTTGGCGTCGGCTACTTGTATTTGCTTCGAGTTCTGATTGGTTCATTAGATTATCTCCGTCGGTTGTGATTGGCCAAAGTAATTGCTTTGGTTTTGGTTTTACATCACTCAATTGAAAACTGTCTATTGCCCATACACTGTCACCTAACACATACATTGCACCAATGTTATCATGCAAAACGTCGAGATACCTTTCAGGCAGCGTGGTCGAGTGGTAAGGGCGCCAGACTTGAAGTTCAAGTCTCGCTCTGACCACTAGCTGGAGTTGTTTCACGGTAGACCCGAGTTCAACTCCTCGGCCACGCTTGTAAAATAGCTGACTGGTCTGCCTCCTGCCAGTTGGGATTTTTAACGTGTTATGTTCAATTTGCAATATTTGTTTCCATATTTGAGTGGCGTGCCTGTGAATTAGCTGGATAGCTAAGTGCTTCTTCACTATCAGTTTTACATTTTATCTCAAGTGACGCTGAAAATAATTCCGCCCATGGTATGATGTTTTAATGGACTACACTCGCCTGCAAACTCGTACCCAGTCGCTATTTATTTGTTTTGGAGCGAGAGAAGATTGGATACGAGAGTATATTGAGGCGTGCGGGGTGTCATGGGAAGGGACGAAGGGAAATGCCCCCCGCGCGCTTGCAATTCGCCTGTTCCAGACCTCCAGCGTCTTTTTCTCTCGTTTTTTTAATTTTTAATAGCGGCCGAGTACAAGTCAGTCTCGTCTGTATGGTCACACTAGACGGACTACTAAACAATACTGCAAGGTTAAAACCATGTCAACTTACACAATAAATTAAGTTTGTAAGAGTCAGTGTGTTACTGATACTTTTACTAATACTTGATTCTATAACCTTCAGCTATGTTCTCTCATGTACTTGCAACCGTTGGCGAAATTTTCTCATTCTTTTGTAGAACGGTTTTCCGCAACATTTTGGAGACTTAATTACAGCCAAAAAGAATGTATGAAAATATGAGGACTTAATAAGATAAGATAACTTTAGCCATTGCAGTCCTTAACAAATTAACTAACTAGTAACTAACTAACTTTGTCTCACTTTCTCAGAACTGCGTTGGACACCAATCTTAAAATAGAACGAGAATGGCGGACAAGTTTACAAGAAGAATCCGTGAAAGACAAAGAAAGAATAGGCGCCATGCAGATGGAATTAAAGCAACTGGAAAAACTCAAAAAGGTACGTACTATTGTTATAATTGCTTTTCCAGTTAAATACGAGGGGAAAGTGATTCGTCCGTAGTGTGCTTACATGGAACGCATTTCCCCAAATGTTATTGGTTTCAGTAACGTTCTTGACTGAAAAAAAGAAAGAAAGTCCTTTTTAACTCGTGAATACGTGAAGCGTTGAACGAGTTATAGCATACGGTGACAAATATGCAAATGTTCACTCGGTCGATCAGCTGTGAACATTGAGCCCGCGATATGTAATGGTCATCTGCCTTGCCCATGGGGACGGCGTTGGGGGGAGGGGAGGGTAGGGAGTTGGACGCAGGGAGGGGGGGTCGATGTAGCAAGAGAGGGGAGGGTCCGAAGGTTGTTTCGTATTCACGGATTGGCTCAATGGAGCCCTCGAAAACAGTGACGATAAGGTCATGCCTGTGATTCATTATTAAACCCTTTGTCTGCTTTTCGTTTTGCCAGGAATACCAGGTTTTACACGAAAAGTACGTGTCGTTGAAAAAATCCCACTCAGACCAGGAGATGGTGGGTACTTAAACTGTTGTTATTGTTATTGTTGTTTTGTTTTGTTATGTTACAGGTTACGATATAAAAGGCACCTCAGTGGTCTAGCCATTCGTCTCAATACTATACCAACATTGTACGACAAGAGAAAATCAGATTTTCATGTTCTCTTGTGTAAGGGACCGTTCATTATTTATGGGAGGGGGGAGGGATGGGTGAGAAATTAAAAAAATTCCATTTTTTTTCATGTCCCCCCCTTAGTGAATCTGGATTATTTCAGGTCCCCCCCCCCCTGTTCTGTTGGGAAGAATTTCAATACCCCCCCCCCCCCCCCCCACTATTAATCTGATTTCTATAAAATAAAAGTTATATTGTATGTATCCATACCGTATTTTTGTGGGGACGCGATGATGTAGTGGCTAGCATGTTGGTTTTCAGATCTAAAGTAGGTGAAAATTTGGGGATGAATGTATTGCTGTCTTGATATTAAAAACTGTGCTTCTAATATCATATTTAGTTTTAAGCATATAGGTGTAAATTTGGGATATGATGGGCCTGGGGTACGTTGGGAATGAGGATATGATGGGAATGCGGATATGGAGGAGACATAAACCTGTATAAACCAGACATAATCTAGTATAAACCAGACATAAAAGCAATAAAACCGTAACATGTTGTAACAGGAAATGAAAAAAAGTTTAGAATAATTTTCAGTAAATTTATTAATAAATAGTAATTTCAACTTATGGCATTTTGACTTTTGCGTGGTTTTCTTTATCGAAGCAATTCAACCACTTGGTCCACTGTGCATTTGAAGAACTAGAGTTAAGACTTTAATAGTTGTTTATTACTATCACAACCAAGACTCAGCTGGGCTATATAAAGAATTATTGCAATATACAAAACCACTGCTACTTAGCAACCCAGAAACCGGGAGTGGTGCACGTGGGTGGGTTGACTCACTTACAAGGATGACAAAGGACGAACTGATAACTACAAGATACTACTAACAGTTCTTCAACTTAATGTCCACGTAGCAGATTTAAGGAAAATTCCTTTGGCTAGGGTTACAAATACTAATTAATACTTTTAATGTCAATCACTAAAACCCTCAGTTTAATACTGTTACAATCCAGTAATACTGTATGTTTAATGGTGGGTTAAAACTTTAAGTAATGTCGTGTACAATTATGGCAGTACCAAATAAAGAAATTAAAATTATAAATCATGCTCCTTGACTGCACCAAAATACTGTGCAAGGCCGTGCTCTTAGAAGAATCATAGAGAGCCCAAAGGCTCCCAGCCATGAAATCTGGGGTGCCCCGCTCTTATTGGTACACTGTAGTTATGTTTTCGCTTTTTTATTTAAGACATCGTCTGTTTAAAATTTCAAGATCCCCCTCCATAACAAAAAAATTTTCCCAGGACCCCCCTTTTGCAGTGGCTAAAATTTCAGGTCCCCCCATTTTCTCACCCATCCCCCCCCCCCCCTCCCATAAATAATGAACGGTCCCTAATGGTCATGAATTACTGGGGTAATTTGTTTAATGTTAACGAAATTTCTGTTCAAAGAACTAGAAACCTGTTGGTTAATATGAGATTTTGTAGCAAATATATTTTACGAGACTCTCGAGTCGACAACGTGCCATGACAGAAGGGCGTTTACATTTGCATTGTACACCTCAAAATTGTAAAAACAAGGAGTTGTCACCTCTTTTATAGTAGATGTTTAACGGGATTGGGGTTATCAAACGCTTTAGTATGAGGCATTTGGACAAAAATAAAAAGTTGCGTTTTGAATAATTTGCTTCATATTGACAACAGTGTCATCTCTCGATTAACGTTTGGCTTTTTATTATTTTTATTTTCTCTTTTCAGGCTCTTGTAGAAATGGGTTCTCATTTATCCAAGTAAGTCTGAGATTATCATCTTCTCTCTCTTAGAGCAGTTTTCAATTGAGTGTCGCAAATACATGCAGCCGGCGCCAAGCGCGGGAAAACGCGTGCGAACAAGTCACGATTGGTTTTACTTTTACCTGTGATTGGTTGATAAATGGGCGCGATATTTTTAAGCCAATTACAAAACGTAGCAATGCAAAACAAATGCAATCGTGAAGTTGTTTTCGACACTCAACCGAAAATCACTCAGTATATTATGATAAAAATCACAGAATGAATTCGAATGTTCCGCCATTCTGCAGAAATGAGTCATGGTTTGAGTCATGGTAAGACTTCAGTCGAACCTCTCTAGAACGGTCTAGTGGCGCTCCCCAGGGGGGTAAGGCGAGAAAGTGGCTGACACTTCAGACTGTACAACGGTCACGCTCGCAAGAAAATTTCCAGCCGTTACAAATAAGTGGCTTTTATGGAAATTAATAGAAGAGGATTAGAATAAAAGGATCAAAAAACCTACCAGAGGTGGTAGCCGTTAGTAGAGTTTCGACAGTATTTGTTTGTCTGTTTTCGATTTTCACTGATTGAATATCCGTTTTTCAGTTCGCAGCAGAAGGTTGAAGAAATGAAGGAAGTCACCCAGACTATGAAGGTACAATTGAGGATAAAAAGAATTGAGTTTACTTAGAATTCTCTGGAAATACGTCTGAAACATTCCAGCTCATATAGACCCTCTTCAGTTTATCGTCGAAAAACCAAAAACAGAATAATTACTCTGACCAATCACAACAGAGACAGTTAATTCAATAAACCAATCAGAATTTGAAGCAAATACACATCGCCGGCGCTTAGCGCGGGAAAACGCCTGCAGGCAAGTCACGATTGATTTTGCTTCTGATTGGTTGAGAAAGTGGCGCGAGCTTATTTAACCAATCACGAAGCGTATCAATACAAAACCAGAGCAATCGTGAAAGTAATTTCGACATTCAATATTGAAAACCGCTCTAATAAACCGGTTTCCGTAAAAAGAGACAAAATGCGTAAAAAAAAAACAATGTGAAAGAACCTCTGTCGGTCGACGCAGTTATAACTCTAAAACAAATAAAAACGCAAGATAACGCGAGTTTTAACGGGACTCACAGAAATTTTAAAATAATGTTACTGTTATGTTTAAATCTGACTCTCTGCCTCTGGTTTTGGGTGAGGTAACTGCATGATCGATGGGTTTGCTGTATTCTTTTCCGACCTTTATTTTCTTTTATTTAGTACCTTAAACAATTGACTGTGTCGCCATTAATTATTCTAAACAGCCACTGAGCTCCCTTTTCTCTAAATGTGTAAATGTAAAATATCAACAAGAGTACAAATCAAGGTTGTTGTTCCTTGTTAAGGCCCCCGCAAACGAGGAAACATTGTTCAGGAAACATTGTTTCCCAGAATGTTTCCTAGCCGCGCAAACGAAAAAACATTATACTGGGAAACAAATGCGCGCTGATATATGGGATACGGCACTGCGCATGCTCAATTTATGAAGTGCAGTCCGGAGCAGTCCTCGCGACCCGGGAATCTGGGTAATATTGTTTCCTCGGCGCGCAAACGGGAAAACATTTGTTGAAGAAACAAAATGTTTCTGAAAAAAGTCAGAAACAATTTTTGTGTCTCGTAAGCAAAAAATGTTTCCGCAACAAATGTTTCCTGTCCGCGCAAACGGGGAAACATTTAGGGAAACAATGTTTCCGCAACAATGTTTCCTCGTTTGCGGGGGCCTCTAAGTTATTCTTTGACTTCATATGTCTGGGACCTTTTCTTTTAGGATATGAAGTGGGCTGAAGACAAAGACGCTGCGCAGTGTCAGCAGTGTAACCAGCTATTTTCGTTGGCCAGAAGAAAGGTACGAGTCTTAGGTTTTCCAAAAGTTGTCGCAAGTTTCCAACTTACGACAACATGCGACTCCATTTGGCCAGATTTGTGATCACTTTGATCGAGCTCAAATTTTTCCTCAAGGTAAAGGAGGTGAACATTTTCACCGTTTGTTCACCAAACGCAGGTAGTCGCGAGTCAACTTTACCCCTCTGTTTGCCCCCCAACACAAATCAACACAAGTTGTCATTTTCCAACTTGCTTTTACTTCCGTTCCCGTTTGGCAGGGCAATATCATGCATGGGTTTTCCAAACTCCGAGTATTTGCATCAGACCTTGTAAAGAAGTCATTTTCTATTTCTTTCGACGTATAACAATACCAAGAAAATGTAATACAGCGCGTTATACCCATGTCTACTAAGCCTTTCGCAGACGGATTCGCATCCAATCTAAGCCCATCATATGATTAAAATAAAGTACGAGTAATTGTCGTGCATTTTAGTGCGTAATGAGTTCTAGAAATGTGACTCGTTTTTTTTTTTTGTCTTTTTTTTGTTGTTGCGGCAGGGGGAAATGAATTATTTATTTGTTTTTGATACTTTTCAAAAAGCACCAGTTTACTGTTGCTGTTTGGTCCTGTTTGCTGGTAGCATTTCTAACATTCTCGTTTTCTTGTTTAAGCACCACTGTCGCAACTGTGGAGGTATTTTTTGTAACTCCTGTTCAGATTACACCATGCCGCTACCTTCATCGGCCAAGCCTGTCCGCGTATGTGACGCGTGCTATACCTCACTACTGCAGAGGTACCAGAGGTAACAGCCTGTGATACGAGCAGCCAGCTGATGTATTAGAGAGCATGCGTGGAATTGAACCAGACATTTGACACATGATCATCACGTGCTTTAGAGATGAATCCTGCAGGGAAATGATTTTCAACGTTTTCTTCTATGGTGAAATGAAGCCTTTGTCTGCATGATATGTTCAGGAAGCATTTTTTTGGGCTTGTTAGTGATTCGCGTGATGTAAAACAAGCCTTAAACTGGATGGTCTCCATCTATAGAATTAGATTTGTAAACAACTCTTTACTCTTAGCCAAGGTAATGAGATTCTTATCTTTTTTCTCATTATCTTCCGAATGAATTTGTTTTAGCTATGACAATTTTAAGGGGGAATGTCATGGGGATTTCCGTGTTTCTTTGAAGTGCTTTACAACACTGAAAGGAACATATCAAGTAGTTTCTCAAAGAAAGAACAAACCATAATTTTCCAATGCAAAAGGGAAGGACTTAAAAACATTGGCCAAGTTTTTCAAGTTGCAATCCATTTTCACCCAGGCTATCCGCAGCCAAAGACAGTTAATAATAGTTTCGTTGCATCAGTGTAAGAATAATTGTTGTTATATAGCTAGAGTTTTTCTTAATACAATGCGAGCGTTCATTAGTTGATTCATGGTCACATGACATCTAACAAACAAACTGCTTCCCGCCAAATGTCCATGAGCGGGCAACAATTTTGACGTCAGAGGGTAACAGTGCACTGTGCCCTCAAGCGCACATGATCAGACCGTGACAAAAGGTGGCATGATTATGATGCGATTGATGTTTACTTATCTCGAGTGCTCGCTTTTTTTAACTGTTTTTTTTTTACGACGAGGAAAGCTATTATAACAAATCACTTAATGACTGATCTCTCGGGAAGCAGTGAATTTTGTTTCCCGAGAATCTCGATATTCACCGTTTCCCTCGGTCGGGACCAGTCATTAAGTGTTTATTAATGAAACTATTCCATCATTTCTAGGTTTACATTGACACAAATATGTTTTTGGCTTCTCAAAGGTAACAATGAAATGAATGACTTTGCTAAATCGTCTTAAATTCCAGATTAAATTATTCAGATTCCAAATTTTTACAGCTTAGTCCTTTCTACAGTTTTTTCATCAATGCTTCGCAACTTATAAATAATACCGGTGTATTTGCATTTAGGCCCCATTTTTTTTGGAATTCGTTCACGTAGTGTTAAAAGTCCTCGAAAATTTTAAAGATTTTAATATGCTTGCATAGTGGTTTTCAAAAAAAGAAAAGAAAAGACAATGATAGCGCAAGTTTACTCATGAGAGTTTTCCCGGTTAGTAAAACCAAGCTTTTTTACTAATGGTTTCACTTTGAGGTTTTATCCCGGGGGGGGGGGGGGGGGGGGGGGGGGGGGGGGGGGGGGGGGGGGGGGGGGGGG